>JBBPKN010000646.1:0-32391 GCA_038089275.1 Pulveroboletus cf. rosaemariae
AGATCGTCGTCGATGTTCTCCGGAATTGCCAGTGCGAATGAGGAGTCCGGAGGAATTTCATGGCTTGAGGAGGTCGAGATTGCGGCCTGTGAGGATAGACCACTCTGAGACCGGGGAGGGAGAGTCGGGGGGGTCGAAGAGGGTGGAAGTGGTGGAGAGGATGTGCGCTGTGGGAGGGGTGGGGGAGCAGAGGGTGACGCCACGGTCACCTCCCCCTCCGACGGTGCAGGTCTGCGAAAAGGATTCTTGCCAGACATGTAAAATATCTCTAGTTTAAGTTCCAATGTCAAGTCGGGGGTAGATGGTGTTCTTTAGTGCGTTGCAGGTTCTTGACGCCGAGCCCGTCGACTGCGGACGGTGGGCGTACAGTCATTTAGGAAGGCCAAATGCCGGTGGCGTGCGGAAAGTTTGGTAAACTTCGGAGTCCGAATCAGAGGTCCGGCAGTTGAAGCCGGATGTCCTACTAGCCAACAATTTAGTCGGAGATTTTAATCCAAAGCCCGATTGCCTTCTCCGGCTCCCATTTGGTCCCCCAAGGAAATTCTGGTTATAGCCCCGCATTTCAGCTGCGCCTTTAGTGAACAAGCACACGGCGTCGACGCACATCCACCAAATGTACCTCGCGGGCCGTCCACAGTGTGCACTTGCGTCTGGTCGTGTGTGGCCCGCTCACCACGTCGTTAACAGTTGATCGGCTTGTGGGCACGTACCGCGCTGTCGTCATCGTCGTCGCCCTCCCACCTGGACGTCTCACCGATATGCAGGTTTGGCTCACCAATAGATTAATCCCTCGCTGTGCTGAAGCTGTACAACCTTCAGGTTTATCTATTGTTGTGACTTTCTTTTTCATCCAGTGTCGGAGAACGTCATGAGAGGCTGGACCCTTCCACGCGCATACACAGCGCCCCGAGCTCACCCTGTCCGATCGTCTAATTTGAAAACGGGCGGGAAATCATTTCCATTGATCCTTCACCGCTGCTTGAAGCTGAAGCAATGCTACTGTAACTAGGCGCCATTAAGAAGTGCTCCCATCCCGAGTGCGATCGGTTCCAACCGGAGTCGCAGCAACACTAGGTTTGCCGTTGCAGCCTCACGTTCTATGCTTCTCTCACGAAGTTGTTCTTCCATATGCATATATACAGCGCATCAGGTTCATCATACCTAGCTCACTAATGACGGAAATAGGTAGGAAATAATTTCGGTTGGTCTCTTGCCGCTGCTTGAAGCCGGGATAGTGCTACTGTAACTAAGCGGGAGCCTTTAAGAAGTGCCCTCATCCCCAAGCAGGACTAGTTTCAGCTGCAATCAAGTCCGTCGTTGCAATTGCAGACTCCTCCCACGTACTTGGAGCAGCATAAATGTCCAGCATCGACAGCGTACCCTCCATTCATCCATCTCAGTATGAGGTCGTTTGCTGCATTCTCCATCGTCGTTCTTGCGACGTTTACTTCTGCCTCTTCGGTCATCTCTACTCCACTGAAGAAGCTGCACCGCACCGGTGCTTATCTCAAGGGGTCTCCAGACGCAGATCGTGCTCGCGCCGCATTCCTGACGTCTCGTAGGGCAAATGGGCCAACCACTCTTCCGGCGACCAACCTTGGATACGTTCAGTACACAGCAACTGTCGGTATTGGTAATCCACCAGCATATTATAACCTCGCCATTGACACCGGCTCTTCCAATACTTTCTGTGGGTAGGTGTGGATGATCGTTTGATTTTATGCAACATACTGATCTTGTTGCAGAACCGGCATTCCATATGTTCAAACATCTACCAGTGTCTCCACTGGGCAAGTTGTAAGCAACGTCTATGGATCGGGTTACTTTACGGGATTGGAGTGTAGAGGTCTTATTGCTCCATCCGCCCCTGAATATTAACAGCAAAAACAGATCTCGACCAAGTGGCCCTTGCATCTAACCTTGTCATCACCGGCCAATCGATTGGTCATGCACTTAATTTTTCCGGTTTCGATGGTATCGATGGCTTGATCGGTGTTGGACCTGTCGACCTCACACAGGGCACGCTCTTCCCTGATACGGATGCAAAGATTCCGACGGTCTTGAACAACCTCGTATCTCAGGGACTCATCGCGAACCAAGTGCTTGGTGTTCACTTTGCTCCTTCAACAAACTACAGTGACACGAGTGAGTACTAGATACCTGACCTTGGTTTACCACCAATCGTGAGGTGTGTAGATGGTGCATTGACTTATGGAGGCGTCGACCCAAGCCTGGTATGAACATGGTTCTTATATCGCTCGTTGTCGGCATTGTGTTCAGATGACCCATATACGTCCTGCACAGTACAAGGGCAAGTTGACGTACGCGCCTACTGGGGCATCGACGTCACTTCGTCCAAATACCACGACAAGACCATCATACCAGCACGCACCGCTGGGATCGTCGACACCGGTACCACGCGTACGGGTCCCTTCTCTGCCCCATACGGCGACTGACACGAATGCGGTGTCGTTCAGAGATCCTCCTCGCAGATGACTACTTCTCCGTCTACTTGCATTCAATCCCGGGAGCGAAGTTTGATTCGCACACGGGTCTGATCGAGATTCCCGAATCCTCGGTCCGGTTGATGCATTCACTGATATTCACGATCGCGGGCCGGGAGTTCGCCCTGGATATTGCTGGGCAACTGATTCCAGCAGACGAGAACACAGCGTGGGGTGGAGTTACTGGGAAACGTTACGGTGTGGTCGGAAAAATGGGAAGAAAGAGTGGTATGGGTTTAGATTTCATTCTTGGACAAAAGTTCATGGAGCGGTACTATGCTGTGAGTGGTGGTTCGCGTGTTTCGATTAGTATGACTTGTTGATCGACTTTTTGGCAGGTGTTCGATGCGGATGCCAACCGGGTTGGATTTGCGGAGACGTAGGTCTTAGTCAGTCGAACTCACTTCAATCTGGGCTTACCCATCTACAGGGACTCCACTTTTGCATATTACTAGCCCACGCTATTTGTGTCGGCCCATATTTTCGAGATCCCATATACGCGAATATACCTTTGTCGGGGCTGCCTGTCCCACCGTAGTCAACGACACCAGCCGCCATCCAGTGCTGTCCTCGGTATATGGTGCCCATTGATTTTGAGTGCCAGTGAAGCAGGGTGACCTCACTTTCGAATGCCAAGTACCAACATAGGATCGGTTTATATCTCGTCCACTCCTTGGGTGACCTCGGGGATGACGACTCCAACGCGGAGGTGGTCCAGACCAATAGACACGACCCAGTACGAGCGAAAGCAGTATGGCAGTCGAACCGAGGGACGGACCGCGGTATCGTCCCTCCCCCAAGACTGTGGCTGCCGATGCCCGATCCTCGTAGTCAGGCTTTACCCATGGTGATTCCGAGACCCACAGACCGTTCGATGGCGTGAGGTGAGTGATCGATGAACGACAGCGAGTGTGTTACGTCGATGGTTTGACGGGTGACTAGCAGCCATGTGACGTGGGCTGGTACCATGCGACTTGTCTCATCTCATGGTCAGTCCGAGTCCCTCCTCAGCGACAATCCGTTTATTTCCACCTCAACCCAACTCCTGCGACATTGCTTTGCTCTCCCGTCCCCCCCAGCACCAAGCCAGATGACGTGAGCTTTAAACGACTCTAATCTATCGTGCGTATATCTATCGTGCGTTTATGAGTTGGGGTATAGATTCGACATCGTCGCGATACCAAGCACGTCGTCTCATTTCACCGTCAGTCCGAGTCCTCTTCATCCGCACTCACCGGCATCTCGTCTACCCCCATGTGCATCTGGACTCTCGCAGCCCTTCCCGGTTCCCCCCCCGTACTCGTCAGGCTCTCCCGCCACTGCCTCCACAGCTCGAGCTCCCCCACACACCATGTCTTCCACTCCGCACACGCACCACCGTCGACACATTCCAACTCGAGATCCTCTAGGCTCGGGAGGACGGCCGGCCAGCTGAACAACTTTGGCAGACCGATCAGCGCTTGCAGGGCGAGCGTCACCGTTCGCTTCCCGATCGGACCGGAGCACGCTCTCCCTCGTACAGCGACATGCCTCAACGACGGTAGCATGTAAAACAACATGTACGCCGAAACTGCGTTCAGAAATACTCGCCCAGTCACCCGAAGGTCACGTATGTGCGTGAGGGACGTGACACCGCTGCTGTCCAGGGCATCCAGAGTTGCAAACTCGAGAGCGATCACGTGATCGTGGAGCTCGAGCGTCGTCAGACTGGGGAAGGACGACACGACGCGGTGGAAACACGACACCGAGACGACGAGCGAACCGTGTTTGTGTGCGGGTGCAGACCACACGAGCGTCGTCAAGTTCAATCTGGTGACCCAAGGGAGTCTTTGTGTGCTGTGGGCGATCACGACGTTGGTCAACTCAAGCCGCTCTAGTTTCGGGGCATTTTTCCCATCGAAGAAACTGGCTCTGGACCAGGATGCGCACGAGTCGCCGTTCATTGCGACGTGGCGTAGAGCGGGGAATTTGGAACCGCTTCCTGTCCATGTTTGAAGGACGAAATTTAGGAACGTGCTGGATTCGGTGGCATGGATAGTGAGCGATTCAACCCTCTGACTCGCCGGGATAAGGGTGGCACCTTCCCCTTCCATCGGAGACAGAACAGATTGAAGCTGTGCAGTGAGTTCAACGACCGAAAATGGACCTGATGCTGGAGTAGGATTTCGGAATGGCCACTGGTGTACCGTGAGGTGGATGGGAATGGGTGATGAAAGGCGCAAGTGTTCTTTCAACGCATGGTCCGATTGGACTGGAGTAAGATGAACGTATCTCCAGAGCATGGGACAGCCGAACACGATGGCTCGCCACGTCCTCGAAACGCTTGCGAGACTCCTTGGTAAGCTTAGCCACCAACCGGAACGTTTGCGTCGGCATTGACACGACGACGACTCGGACGTTATGATGTCGTTAAAGATCATGACGAGGAGTTCCTCCATGAGGGTCGAAATGGGACTAGAAGGGTCATTCGACGGGACGGTGGTCGCTAGGCTTGTGGATGACTTGGGACAGTGGATTGTGGCATCAACGACTGCATCGCAGTCGCCAGACAACTGCGTTCCAGCATCTCTGCAGTAGACAAACCCGTCTGGTGAGGTCCAGGTGACCAACAAAAGAAGACTGACTGAGGTGAAGCAGGAATCGGTCCCGAGCTGTCCTCGAGGCGTGCGACACAGTGCGTGATACACATGGATTTTGGAAGTAGTAGATGCTTGCGCCTGAGCTTACTTTGACTTGGGATTTGATGGTCGCCTTCTTCAACGTTGAAAATGTCCTTGAGGCTGCAAACACGTTGACAGCCACGAACCGAGCTCGACTGACCAAAAAAAGAACTTGGGGCACAGGTTTCGCTTCTTCTTTGCGGCCGCTCACCATTTTTTATGGCACGACGTCCGTATAATGTTCGCGACGGGACTTTTACTGTCCACTTACATTGTCGGATCGACTCGGACATGCGAGGAGGTCCAATGAACTTATGACCAGAGAACAAATCGCGATCGAGGGCTCGGTACAAGACCAGACAGATCGTATGAGCGGACCAAGGTAGGCATTTTTACACAAGGGAACGCTCTTGACATCTCATGCGGTCAGCGAAAATTTGCTGCCGAGCGTTACTTCAACCAAACCGGCCATATTGCACCCCATCCGCATGCTGAGAGGTACATCGGGATGCTTTCCTTTTTTCGCGGGTCATCCTCCAACCACAACTCTCGAATCGCCTCGGCGCCTTCGTATTCGACTCAGCTTTAGGTCATCGCACCACTTGCCGAGGCAATCGAACTTCGTCGTACGGGATGTATGTAACGAAAAAAATGTAGGTCGAACGTAAGCGTCCGACCAGACGATATATAAAAGAGGGCCCACTTTCGGCAATAATCGTCGTCGCCCTCTCATTCCTCAGCATGTTCGCTCGCCCCACTCTCGTGTTTGCGTGTGCACTCCTTGCTATGGTCGGTGCTGTTGCTGGCTGTACGCAAGTGTGTTGCATGACGGCCACAAAAGTAGGTGCGACGTCGATTCCAGTCGAGCTACACTGACGGTCATCCAACTAGGTTAACGGTGATTGGGTGGGGTCAGGCTGTTCAACTTCCAAGCCTGCTGGCTATTCGTGCCCCAACTATCAACTCTGCTGTAAAAGCCTCGTGAGTGCCCGAACTGGTTAGCGCTTGCGATGACATGGTCTGAGATACGTCCAGTTCGATGCGGATGCAACTGGCTGCAACCCATCATGAACAACTCGAATATATGTTGTTCGTTGTTCTTCTTGTCAGGGGGATTTGTTGATATCTTGAGTGCCGCTTGACGGTATTCTTATCCTTGGGGTTGCCTTCAGTTCTGAGGGGGTCCTTCCTGTCAGTCATGTTTAGCAGAGACATACGGAACCTGGTTTAGAATGCCCTAACTTAGCCGGATCTTGGAATTATTTTGATTTGAATCCTCTCGGACCTATTGAATGCTTCGTTGAACTGGTGTTGAGAAAGTGGGAACTCGTGCATGTACTTTGTGGGTCGAAGGAACCAATGAATGCTTGTAGTGCGTTTGACTGAGGGCAGGAGCGAAAGTGTCTGGGTGCAGGTAAAAGGATTGCTCCGTTGAGTGGCACTCAGCCCTCTTATGCACGCCATAGGCTGTGGTGTGCAAATGCTAGATGTCCAGAAGTAGTCCCTGGGGTGTTTGGGAATACAGTGCATGACCAGGTAACAAGTCAACCATAAAAATGAGTCACCTCCATAAATACATGCCACATCCCTTCTCCATCTTGGTGTAGAATGTGAGTATATGGCCTGTAGATGCTCAGAAAAAAACATTGTAATTTAAACTGGTAGTAATTGCATGATGAAGTGATCTTTCAAGCAGCAAGCCTATTTTTGCATCATCTAAGCAACCCTTGTTCATGAATTGGCCATGAACACCACAGTTTTTCTGGGATGCAAGCTCAAAGCACCTCAGATGGGTCTTCAAAGGCATTCTACAGTTGGTACATAAATGTAGTTTAATTTGGGTGGCTGCAATTGAGCATTACTTGGCCATATGTACAACAAGACTGGAATGGCACACTAATAACCATAGACTGTGATTAATGGCTTAGTACTCCTCCCACCATGTATACAGACAGCCCACAGCAATACCTTTGCATGATAATACCTTTTGCCAGTCCAAATGTCATTTTTTCAAAAATTTAATCTCATGTTATGAGTGATCAATTGATTAATGTGATGCATTGCATTGCAACATGATATGATGGATCACAACACGTCGCATTATTTCATGCCCTGCTGTCAATCAACCAATGTCTCCCTATGCAGAATGGGAGCAAATACGTACTGAGCGAGAGGTGGAGGAGCAACAGAAAGAGGAAGAGAGGTCACTGTGAAAAGCGCAAGAGGCAGAAGAATGTGCTGAGAGAAAATGGCGGGCTGACGAGAAGGCACTGCAGAAAGTTCAAGAGGCAGCAGAGAAAGCAGAGAGAAGGAGGCAGACATGAAGTGACAGCAGAGAGAACAAGCTTGATGAACCAACTGTTGGTACTGTTGGTAGCAATACTGAGAACGTTGACAGGGCAAGGCCACGACTAAGACTGTTGCTCAAGTTTCCATCTGCTACAGACAGATTGGTCAAGCCAATGAACCAGCGGGGAGACGATGGGGACAAAAATGATCTTTTGATGATTGATCCCTCCTTGTCATAGGCAACGGCAATTTTTGAGACGCAACTTCAGCCTGGCTCGTTTCCCTGTAATGGCTTCTCACTGAAATACACTCATAAAAAAAATACCTAGCTCATAGACAGTCACTGTTAAAAAATATAAAAACACCACCATTAGATAGAGAACTATTTTTCCCTTGAGAGGGAACCAAAATTTTTGCTCTTTGAGTGACAGGATGTTGCGCTATTGAACCAACAAGTTTAAGGGACTCGTTACCCGGTCATGTACTGGTCGCTTAGTAAGCAACATCATTTCGCTCATTCACGCAACCTCCTCACGACGGTCTGTGGTTTTCTCGATTTTGAACGACCAGGACGATGTCTACGAAAAGCACTGCTCCCACACCTTCCAACATGATGTCTCCGGCATCTCTACTCTTTGCTACATCAAAAGCCAGGCAGTTTGCTGATTTCTCGAAACCTCACAAAAACGAGGCGTTGGTGCGATTGCGCAACTCCACGCTCTGCCTCGTGACTCTTGTTCTGCTCACATACTTGCTACCTGTCCCGTCGTTGTGGACAGCTTTTAACGTGGTGCGTGGGGAGGGTGGCGTCAGTGTTTTCTGGATCATCTGTGCCGCTGGTACGTTAATGTTTTCTGGTGTGGATCGTCACGCTGACATCATTCTTTTTTTTTGTCAGAGGTAGCGCTCTCAGGCTTACTCACCCTCAGCCTCCTCCAGGCTGCTATCGCGATTAGATACCCGCGGACGCCACTACCACCCTTGCCTTCATCACCCGCCAAAAGCCTGTTTTCCCCTCGAGGCCAGAAAAAACGGCGGACGATCTTGTCTCCAACTGTGGGTAGAGGATTTTTTTCGTTCCCGTGTAGGTTGTCGCCGCTGACACTAGCACTCCGCGTGACTACGCGAGTAGACGAGCCCCCAAACGCAACGCTCCCTGAGTTCATCGTACGTTCCCTCGCCCGTATCGACACCTTCTCGGACGTTGCATTATTCCATGCCTAGTACACCGTCCCCATTTAGCGCGTCCCTCGCTGCTTCGACAAGCTCTGCGCCATCAACACCTTCGCCTTCTCTTGCTGCGTACCATGGAAGACACCCCCCTTATCTTGGTCGTGCGTGTTCTGCATGCTTGTGATCGAACGGACGGCGTGTTAACCAAAATAAACTGTCTTGGCAGGTGCTTTCAACGCCGCGTCGCTCAGTCAACTGGGGGGCAATTCCGATGACGGTTCATGATTCCAACTGCCGGGGTCGCCATCCTCCAAGCATTTTTTACGCGCATCTATTTAACGTATACGCACATGGCCATGTATTGAACGTTTATTGTATATGAAATAAGTGGTCGGAACGATGCTATCGCGTTGTGCTTGGACGTTGCTCGTTCTGTCGGTCGATCCTCGTCATCACTAGCGTATCCACGCCGTGTGGCATGCCAGCTTTTGGTGGATTTGCGTTCGTCGTCGAGTCCGGCACCTAGTAAAAGAAGTTGTTTGCATCTTCGTCCCACTCGAGTGGGTCATCGTCCTGCCCTTGTTACTGCCATCAAACGTTGTGCACTCACGCTCCGCCCGTTACCACCTGACTCTGGTGTCTTGACCGAACCCCTTGCATAGATACGCATCATTGTATTTCTTCCGCCCAACTACCCGCGAGCCTATTATACTACTGTAACACCCCGAGGTCCCCAAGTTCGTCAACCTATACTTGGAAACCAGGTCCCCAACGGGTTAGGATTCCCTTGCGGTTTCGCACGCTACTTATCTGGGCCAACTGTGAGGTAGCGAACCGGCTTAGCTCTGAGGTCTGTGAAGAGGGCGTTCATCCTGCCCGTTCATTCGATGCCAATGGCATTCATAATAGAGGAGTCTGTCGACTGTCCCGCGTCATGCCCTCCAAGTAGATTCGGACCATGCGGTTGACAGCACACGGAGTCAGTAGTGTTTTGACATCGACACAACCCAAAGTCGTCAACAAGGTTCAATCCCGAGGCTGAAAATCCAGTTTAGACGATCTTGAAGCTTGACTGACTGAACCCGAAGTTCAGCTTCGAAATTACATTTATGACCATATATCTGCGTGTTTTAATATAAATTCGGTTCTGAACGTTATTACTGACCCCGTCGCGAGTGCTGATGCATCTGGGCACGGAATTGGCTCGTTCGTGTCGACGGGAAATGACATGGATATAGCCGCGTGTGGTTCCTCCGTCCTGTCCGTTTGCTAACCGGAGAAAACATGTACTTAGTCCAAACCTTCCCCGTTAAATCCACTTGTCTTACCGGGAATTACTGTACCGACCACTGTCGGGGTATCGGATGTACTTTTCTCTACTGTCTCTCGTGTGGGTATCTTCTTCGCTTGCCTCGACGCATGGCCGAGCTGAGCGGTGGATGTTCCCGGACAGGCTCATGAAGCGGTTCTCATGTATACCGACTCTCTGGGTACCATGGCGTCGTCCATGGTACGGACGTTTTAGTCGCGAGGGGCCATGACGTCTGCTGTGTCTGATCTGCATATCACGTCAGTTGACTTGATACGCGAGCGGATCGATGCTCAGCGATAACGAACGTGCCACATTGCCGTGGGCCAGGTAAGAGAAGCCAGGTGAGAAGCAGCACGACGAGTCGGCTCATGTCATGTCTTGCGCGTTCGCCCCACACACCAGCCGTACGCTTGGAGTCATCGCGGCCATGATGGTGGGGGTGCCCCAATCCCATCACTGGCAAGCGCGATAGGCACGAAAAAAATATTCTTCCGTGGTCGGGTTCAGTTGGACTCGGAGCCGTAGATGGCACGTGCGGTGATTCCGCTCTTCGGCAACACGGCATCTCGGCAACATGGCACCCAGCGACAGGAAATATTGTGGGCTTGTCATGGTATCACGACCCTGAGACGGCGGCGTCTCGTCGTGTTTACGACCGAACGCTCCAGAGGACTGATCTGGTTCTGTTATCGCTGCTCTTCTCTGAAAACAAGACGTTTATCTCCGACATACGGGACCCTCGTATGATCTTGAGGGAGAGCTCAATATAAAGCACACCTAGCCGACCGTTCGCCGCTGTCGCTGTCAAACTCTGACGGTGAGGTGACCGGGTAAGAGATGTGGCGTTTCTTCCAACAATCTTCTGTCAGACTGCAGGTTATAAGGTCCTACTTCGACATTCCTTCTCTCTCCCTGTCTCGATTAGCTGCGAATGTGCAGCTGCGTTGGGGCCGGTCCTTGCATCAGGTGCGCAGGGGTTTCCTAACTACGACTGCGGGTAAGAATGAGAGAGTAAAGTTGACCGCCCTGTTTTATCAAGGCACCAGAACAAGAGGCTGGCTCGAGGACGCTGGATGAACGCAGCAAGCGTGCAAACAGCACAGGCCAATGGGTACGCTGCGGGTGAGGGACACAGTCGCCGGTGTCTGTCCCACACGCCCTTTTTTAACGTTTTCATAGCTGCTTCTTGGCTAATCAACGTCTGGGAATCAGTCATCAGGCTCGACGATGAGGTCTCTCTTATTTGGCCGTACGTCGTCGTATTCTTCTACGCGCCATCGTTCAGAACGTGATTTTCGTTCTGCAATAGTTTGCCATATACGGCCTATATCAAGTGGCTGTATTTCTTTGGGAAATATTTTGCGCTGGCTTTACAGACGTGCTGTTCGTTTGCTTCATTGTGTAGATTGAATTTGACCATCCGAGTCTAGTGGAGTGTTTGTGATTCACTCGGTGTATTTGGCGCACAATACCATGTCCATCGGACATTGTCGGATATATCGTGCCATCGAGATGATTGGCGCTCTATTGCTCATGCTCTGTCTTGATATTATCCTGCTCCTCCGAAGTTCGTACATTCCGAACTGCACATGTCCCCTCTTCTGACGATGCGATCAGTCATTGCGTTGCATGGACGACGCATATGGAGCTGCGTGTTCGCAGTATCGGTCATTCTGGTAGAGTGTGTGACGACGATTACTACCATGCTGTTCACCATCCCCACGATAACATACGATCCCACTTGTATGATGGTTCAGATACCAAAGATGCTCCTTCTCTTCGTTTCCAGTATGTTCATATCACAAGCCATCCTCTTGTGGATGACATTCTGCAAACGGCAGTACGTCGTCCGCGCAAGGGCGACCATTGCCTGGGTGACCATCCGCGATGGTCTGTTAGTGTTCGTGTGCATTGCAGGTAAGTGACACGCTCTTTTTCGAGTCGAGGAACTGAGTCAACGCGGGCCCAAGCGTTTCTCCTCGTTGTTTTCCTATTCATACTCCAGAATAGCCCGATGACATCGACGATGATCCTGTACGTCTCATTGTGGATCTCATGCTTTGATCCCCCCTTCTGATCCCTCCAAAGTTTCCTTCCGATGTGTTCCTCCGCTGGAGTACGTCGTCGTTTTTCTCTCTTCCATGCCCTGCAATGGCCATGTGGGCGATGATGTTGAAACCCCTCCCTCCCACAATTTCACAGACGTGTCACCTCATCTTGAATCTCCAACGTGTAGCACATTCTGAAGTCACAGAGCAATTCTCTACCGACGTCTGGGGACTTGACGGTAGCGCGGATTCATTCCTACTCTCGAATGTGCCATCTCCATCTCATCCACGACTATCACGATGATGTACGCTGGACATGGGCCAACCATTGTCATTCCTTCCACCTGCATCCGTCGTCGCTGTTTCCGCAACACTGCTACAGATAGTTGGGGCACATTAGTGTAGACATGTCGATTAATCAAAGGGAGGACCGCTGTGGGAAGAGCCCCCATCTTATGTGTGTATTGCGGATGCGGTGTCGAGAGGTCGACTCGGGTCGGACTGGGCGTGTTGCGTTTCTGAGAAGCTACCTTTATCTTTATTCTTGTTTGTCTTACTATCACCGCTGGCTGCTCGCTTGAGGATCTGGTTCTGTTTGTATGTTGATACTCGCGGGTATCAGAGACGTTCAGGTACTCTGATGCAACGTCCCTTTGAAGTCAGTGTCAGTACCCTTAGGAACATGGGTCATGGTGTCCTGATGATGCCCCCCTGATTATTTCGTGCCTTCCTTGGTCATGTCCGCATCTAGGCCCTCTTTCCGTAAAAAAAAAAAGAAAAAAGGAAAAAAAGGAAAAAAAAGAGTCGCTCGGTCGGTCTACAACTGTCGTCCACTTTCGTGATGGGACTAGGCGGTCAAGGCGAGACGGAAATGAACGCTTCGCGAAAACCGGATCCCGGAGACCGAGTGCGTAGGCGGACGTGCCTCGAACCAGGCAACAGGGGACCCCAAACGACTGATCCCAGCCAAGAAAAGAGGAAGAAGAAAAAAAGGGGTGTGTGTTTCGAGGAATCACTCATCGTGGACTGTATGTACCAGTGCCGACGCACCTCCCCGATGTGAACGAGGGCGAGGGCGAGGGCGATACGAACGGTAAACCGAAACACGCGTGAACCGAAGAACGTCGTGAGAGTGGAGAAGACGCTTCGGATAATATGATCGTGGCGTTGATATCAGGGTCCGGACAGGCCCAGCCAGAGAAACACACAGCATACCGGATCTGGGCCACTATACTGTCAGAACTAGTCGCCACTGATTCGAGAGCCAGTGCAGTAATTGCTGTGCCTGATGGACGTCGGGGTAATGGCGGACGAAGCAGTCAACTGTTGACGTGCTAACTCAAACGGCCGCGATGATGTGAGTCCCATAAATTACGTGCCTTCAACCCTGGCGCTCCACACATCGTCCCTGAACGTTCGAGTGACCCCTGTCAGTACCATAGTTGCAGTACTTCCGCTCCGGATGAAGGGGAGCTCACCATGGACGATATTTGCAGTGTGCCCCTGTGCTCGTCTCAAGTGTACCTTAGTGTCATTGGTAGTGATCGCAAGGTCAGTATAATTGCGATCAGAAGAGATGCTGCTGGCCCTCTGCAAGACCGCCGAAGTAACAGGTGAGGGCCTTCAATTTCGTGCCCATCCACTCCTCCTCGACTTCTACCATTTCATCCGGGGCCTGGTCCAACAGTGATGACGCATCATCGGTCAGCAATGCCGATATTTCGGCAAGGCTCGTATTTCTAGGGACAAAATACACGACGTTTCGAGTGATTTTGCGCGTGAGATGGAAAAGATCGGCACCATGGATAGGTTTTATGTTCGAGAGGCTGAATTCTGGGTGGCTCTGGGGCGAAGCATGTGTTCGTTCGTTGACAAATTCGACGTCGTTGTGTTGCTGTAGCATATAGTCCGGCCCGCCCCAAGGTGGGCTGAGGAAGACGACGTCGATGGGGCGCCCCCCGACTGGTCGCGAAACGTACGCACGTGAAAATGTAATATAATCAGCCAGGATAAACTCGATGCGGTCGGCAACGCCATATATGGCCGCGTTGTGTCGCGCGAGTGCCAGCCGCACTGGAGAGACGTCCAACGCGATCACTTTTACCGGAGTGTGCACGTCAGGTATGGACGAAACAGACTCAGCATATGCGTACCATGCTCGCAGGTTTTGGCAAATGCAATGGCGTTCCCGCCAACGCCGCAGAAGGCATCGAGGATCGTATCACATCGACATCGTTCCGCAATCTGAGCTGCGATCAGCTCCGGAGTGACGCTGTACCACCCTTCCTCGTCCAATAAGCATCCCTCGTCGTAGAGGGTGAAATAGCGTTTCCGCTGAGAGAAGTCTGTGTGGTGGATGATGAGACCAGGCTATAGTTGCTCAACCGAGGGATCCCGTACACTTCTGTAGGTGCTCGGGAACTTCAGAGGCAGTCTTGTAGTGTGGTACAAGTCCGGTGGCATCGCCCACCCGCGAATGCGAGCTGAATGATTCGACATGAGGAGCTTTGCCGTTGCCGGTGCGGAGGTTCGCCTGTGCCGCAGCTGTCACCACATGGTGTTGGCTGGATGAGGGTTCGGTGTCGTTGGAGGATGGGACTGGTGCGGGACCTTGGTCAAAGGCTTGTTTGGCAAAATGAGATAGCCCCGACAAGTTCTTGGTCCGTTTGCCCATGCGTGTTTAGTCGTCGACGTGGTGTTGATCTACCCCGCCGCCGCGTCGTACGCCTGCAACCCTTGACACTATGGCCGATTGCACCTTCACAGCAGCTCGTCAGCTCGTACACCACTACCCGACATACGACCTTTGACACTCTTCATCCAACAGGACCATGACATCAACTGGTCTGGTTGGCAATGGTGTTCGTCCGAATTGCATCGGTCGGTCCACTACCTAACATAGCGGGTCACCAACCTCTGTTTCGAACCGCACCAATGACACCGTTATGAGCTGGAGCGAAGCTCCAGTGTTTAAAAAGCAGATTCCAGGCGACGAGACTCACTATCCTTCAGGGATCCCTCAAGCCCACCTCGGTCCCCGACGCACTCAAGATGCCCGTATCCTCGTTGGCATATCTAATCGTTCTCCTCTCGGTCGCCTGTTCGTTGAAGGCAGTCTCTCTCGTGCCGAAATTTGGTTCTCCAGTCCTCCGTGCAAGGTCTGACGATTCCCCGGGTGTCATCGATGCTTCCAATGGCGAACTCGAGATCGCGAACAAGGTAATCTCCCCTGATGGATTCTCCCGAAGGTATGTCTGCATCTCTGAAGATGATCCTCGTTTTTGTGACACTTGTCCCCAGTGCTACCTTGGCAGGTGGTACTTTTCCCGGTCCGGTAATCAAGGCGCAAAAGGTTCGCGGCTCATCACTCTTCCTGACGTGCAGTCGTCAACATGATACGTGCAATAGGGCCATGATTTTTCAATCAACGTCATCAACAACTTGGATGACCCCAGTATGGAGCTGACGACGACAATCGTGGGTTCATCCGACGTCTGCTTTGTGACTCTTGTGAAGGAGACTTCGTCTTCAGCACTGGCACGGAATATTTCAGAATAGATCCAATTGGGCCGACGGCGTTTCTTTCATAACTCAATGTCCAATTCAACCCGGCGAGAATTTTCAGTATCGGTTCAACGCTGAAAACCAAACAGGTACCTATTGGTATCACTCCCATCACGAATTGCAGTATTGCGACGGGGTTCGTGGTCCGTTGGTCATCTACGACCCTGAGGATCCTCATGCTGATCTGTACGATTTTGATGATGGTTTGTCTACCGTTTTCTCTGCTGCTCAACTCGCTTCCGCGATTGACCATGCCTTTACAGAGAATACGATTATAACACTCGCAGACTGGTCAGTTTCACAGTTTACTGCTGAAGATTCTCGCTATACGAGCTGCGTAGGTGGCATATACCCTCGCGACAGATTGCGCCGCCCTTCACTCCCAACGCGACCACTATCAACGGAAGAGGACGTTATCCAGGAGGTCCAGAAACACCCCTCTCAATTGTCAATGTTGAGTATGGTAAACGATATCGCTTCCGTGTCATTGGTGCATCCTGCGACGCATGGCATAACTTCACCATCGACGGCCATCGAATGACAATCATCGAAACCGACGGGGTCGAGACCGTTCCAGTAGAAGTTGATTGGCTCCCCGTCCTTGCAGGGCAACGATACTCTGTCGTGGTCACCGCTAATCAACTGCCAGACAATTACTGGATGCGCGCGTTGCCAAACCATGGCAATCAGACATTCATCGGCGGGCAGAACTCGGCAATATTGCGCTACTCTGGTGCGCCGATACAGGACCCAACGACGAGTCCGGGACCATTTGTCGCACACTTTGAAGAGGGTCGACTTCACCCTCTTAAAAGTCGAGCTTCTCCTGGCGTCCCTGGGCTGGGTAAGGCAGACGTTGTCTTGCACCTC
Organism: Pulveroboletus cf. rosaemariae; assembly: GCA_038089275.1. NCBI lineage: Eukaryota > Fungi > Basidiomycota > Agaricomycetes > Boletales > Boletaceae > Pulveroboletus > Pulveroboletus cf. rosaemariae. The sequence continues at coordinate 16,421 of JBBPKN010000646.1, forward strand.
GTCCCCGGGTTCAACAACAGTTTCAACGTCAACGGAGTTCGCTTCAGACCCCCTCCTGCCCCTGTTCTCCTTCAGATACTCAGCGGTGCCCGCCATCCTACGGAACTTCTTCCCAGCGGCAGCGTCTACGAACTCCCCAGGAACAAAGTCATTGAGGTTCATATGCCCGCCAATGATCTTACCCCTGGAGGTGCTAGGGGTAGCCCGGTCAGTATCCTCGATGATGAGTTCGACCTTTTCACTGACTGAGAGGTATCATGTGAACAATGCAGCATGGTATTCATCTCCACGGCGTGAGTCATTTTCTATCGGTATTATCTTATACCGATTGGAATTGCAGCACAATTTCCACGTGGTTCGCACAGCTACGAACAGCACTCCGAATTTCATCGATCCACCGAGACGGGATACTGTCTCCATGGGTTCCCAGGCCCAGAATTCCAATATCACGTTCCGATTTGTAACGGATAACCCTGGTCCATGGATTCTGCACTGGTAAGCGACTACTTACAGATCCTGGTTGTATTCTGAAGCTCCCTCAGCCACATCGATTTCCACTTGTTCAAGTAGGTGTCTTGACTAACCCTCTTCACGCGTTGACCGTGATTCAAGTGGTTTTGCTGTGGTATTGGCGGAGGCGCCCGACGACGCCGCTTTACAGCAGAATAGAGTCCTGCCAAGTGCGTAACCAGATACAGAAGCAGCTTGACTGAGTTGCTAAACAGTAGTTGATGACAGGTGCCTGGAATGACCTCTGCCCTGACAGGATTCGGGAGGCTACTGAGACTTTCAACACCACAGGCAGTTTCAACCTCACTGCCCTGAACCTCACCGTCAGCACGAATCCGACCGGTTTGAACAAGGCTCAGATTCTTACGGGCCTACCCAGCCTCAGCAGGGCGAGTACTCCCACGGACATGAGCACCATGCCACCGACCTTTAGTACCTTGTCTGGATTATCATGAAGGAACCGCGTATGCTCTATCTCTCCCTGTGCACCTTAATCATTCGCGGTTTGCGGTCAATCATTTAGTTTATATGCTACCCCTCCCCTGTAATTCGTCTACGTCATTCATACTCTACGACAGGACCCCTGTGCCAGCTGTCCGTACCTTTAGTTTGAATCCCACTATACACTTCGCGATTGCCTGTGTCCCTCTTGTCCGCATGACGCCAGACTGATGAGACAATAGGGCCGAAGCTGTGCGTAATTCGGGTCCCCACTGTACGTGTGAGTTCTGGTCTGATTGGCTGCCAGCATGTTCGTTTGTGCCCTATGTCTGATTATAGAAAAATAGAGGGCGTGCGGCGCTAGCCAAGCTGAGGCCGGCACGTGGTTGCAACAGTCAGCCATAGAAAGAATTGCCTCAGACATGTCAGAAGGTGTCTCCACCTGTCGCAGATGCCACATTCGATGGCCAATTACCCCAAGGTGTGCCGCATGATTGCTATCACGAAGAACGGGCCCACTGGGCGCCGGTCACCTCACCGCCCATTCATTCTAAATCACTGGGTATGGTTAGCGCGTTTTCCGCTTAGGTCGCCCGCTGCCGCCACTCCGCACTGCCATTGTGTACGGCCATCACTCTGTCGTTTCCAGTTTCATTCCTTACGGACATCTGGATACTGGGACCGTCCTTTCAATCAACTCAGGACCCGGATGGCCGAAACTGCGTACTTCATTGTGTTGCAATCTTGCGACGCTACCACGTTGCCAGATACTCGAACACAGCTCGATTGCTGTGGTCTTGGCTGGCCGCCGGTCGTCGAGCGCTGTGAGCCGAAAGGCGCCACTAGTGTACGTATGCCACCATTCTTTCCTTCCCCCTCCTTTTTGAGTGCCGTTCGAGGTGTGTCATCCAATAATGATGTCTCCTCTGGGTTGTCACTACCCTCCTGGTAACAATACTATAGGCCACCCCCCTGAGCATTTTCCCCCTGAACACTGTCCGTTCACCAGTCTTGTAAGCGGTAGGATCAGCGTCACAGACACGGTGAGGGTCGCCCGAAGTCTCACGAATGCGGCGCTGCATCATCGCCGAGCGACTAAGGCACCAGAAGACGGCGGGCAACGTAACGCTTAGGCTCCTTCTGTTACTGGAACAGCCTGTATGCCAAGTTAAGTCAACCCTCACTTTGCTCGGATATAAAAGAAGTGGAAGCACACCGAAGCGACCACTCAGCGGTCTCTCTTCAAGCTTCAAACGCGACATGTTCGCCTTGTCTATCCTTACATTTTCGCTACTCCCTATCTCTAATGCGTTGTCGATCGCGAACAACAGGTTGGACACCGGCGCAAGCCGACCAGCAAATGTACTAGGACCTGTGAGCAAGCTTGTTATCGCGAATAATTACGTTGCACCAGATGGGTTCAACCGATCGTAAGTTGATATCGATCGTCGCATCCTCAGACGCTTCTGACGTTGTGCAGAGCGGTACTTGTCAATGGTGTATACCCTGCGCCGTTGATCCGGGCCAACAAGGTCCGCAACTACGATAATGTTCAGACTGGCGTACTGACGCATCCTCCAGGGAGATGACTTTTCTCTTCAACTTATCAATCAACTCACGGACAATACCATGGCCGTGGAAACTAGCATTGTAAGTAAATATACGCCTGGTTTGGCGAATCACATCCTCATGTACTCCCGAAAGCACTGGCATGGAATTCACCAGCAGAGGACCAACTGGGCCGACGGTGCTTCGGGGGTCACTCAGTGCCCACTTCGGCAGGAGGAAGCGTTCACAGCACAATTCAATCCTGGACAACAAACTGGAACATACTGGTACCACTCACACTTTTCCACTCAGTATTGTGACGGACTTCGCGGACCGCTGGTTATCTACGATCCTTTTGACCCTCTAGGGTACTTGTACGACGTTGATGATGGTGAGTTACGTCAAGTTCACTAGCTGTGCTTTATCTTACATCTCCGAGCAGAAAGTACAGTCATCACACTCTCAGATTGGTATGACGGTGCTATCTAAAAAAAGGCTCTACTAACCCGGATTTAGGTATCACCCATCTGCTCTCTTTCTCGGGTCCCTATTCCAACCGATAAATCCTAATTCGACCCTGATCAATAGTAGTGGCCGCTATCCTGGTGGACCGGCAGTTCCACTCTCAGTCATCAACGTCGAGCATGGGTTACGATATCGCTTCCGCCTGGTTTCCACGTCCTGCAGCGCTTATTTCAACTTCACGATGGACGGCCATCGAATGACGGTTATTGAGGCAGATGGCGATGAAGTGGTTCCCGTGGATGTTGACTGGATAATAGTCCATCCTGGTCAACGCTACTCCGTGGTCGTTACCGCAAACCAGCCCGTTGGGAATTATTGGATTCGTGTTCCAAGCGAATTTTCCTCCACCTTCGAGGGTGGTCAAAATTTGGCCATCCTGCGATATGCAGGAGCACCGGACCAAGATCCCACTTCGACACCCGGCCCGTATGAACTCGGGTTCGATGAGACCTTACTCCACGCACTTATCAACCCACCGGCTCCTGGGATACCCGAACTCGGAAAGGCGGATGTGAACCTTCAACTTCATCCGGGCTTCAATTTCAGCACGCGTTTATTTTCATTCAATAATGTGTCCTTTAGCCCTCCCGATGTCCCCGTCCTTCTCCAGATTCTCAGTGGGGCAAGACATGCGTCACAGCTGTTACCACCAGGAAGTGTCTATGAACTGCCCCTGAACCAGGTCATAGAAATAAGCTTCCCGAGCCCTCTAGCTGTTGGCCCCCCCGTAAGTGCTACGCTTGTAAAATGGCGCTTCATCCTGACCCCATTGCGCGTTTTTTCTTGATCAGCACCCTATACATCTGCACGGTGTACGCGGTTCACTCCCTTCCCTCCTTTACTCCCAATTGAATTCTTTTTTTCTCCAGCATAGCTTTAGTGTTGTGAGGTCTGCGGGTAGCAACACGACGAACTTCTTGAATCCCGTCCGGCGCGATGTCGTGTCCTTGGGCCTCAGTGCCACTGACAACGTGGTCATTCGTTTTGTCACAGATAACGCGGGACCCTGGTTCCTTCATTGGTGAGTCATCGTTTTGAGAAACCCGAAGAGACCGTGGTTCTTATGTATCCATCTTCTAGCCACGTTGACTGGCACCTTAACCAGTACGTCAGCCCCAATTTGTTAGTATGACTGAGCATTGATATCCGTATCTAGCGGACTTGCTGTGGTGATGGCCGAGGCACCAGCGGTAGCAGCTCAGCAACAAGGCGCCGTAGTACCAGGTATGGCCTCGTCCCCTTCGCGAACTGCAGCGACTGATCGTTTCTCACACGCAGACGACTGGAAGCAACTGTGCCAACCGGGTACACCCTGGGGACAAACCTACCTTGGGACAGTCAAAAACTAGGCCGAAGATGGCGGCGTCTGAACCCTACAGTTTCCAATTTCCGATATTACTCCCTTTCTTTTGATCTTCCCGAGTAGCGCTATTGTATAATGCAGAGAAGCAAAGCGAAGGACGTTGTGATAGTCTATTGCTATATTTATGAGAAACATATATATAGGTACTGAGTATATGAGATGCAAATTTGTTTGTATCTACTCTTGTCTGAAGTTCTGATTGTGTTTTTTGTACTCGTGCGGTGGAAGGGGTAGGAGGATGTGAGGGCTTTGGGCGTGTCGAAACTCGAGACACGAACATCGTCCAATGCGTCCTGCCCACCTCTTCCGCCTTGCGCGCGCGCACTGACATTCGAGGGCTTGTGACACACTCAAGACTCCGAGCCGCAGAAACTGCACTACGACTGACACGATCGTCGGGGGACAATACATCCACCTCGGGTCTTCGGTTGTACCGGTAATGAGTCATTAATTCTGGGCGGCGTCCATGAGGGCGATTGCGTTCAAGACGGATGATACGATCAGAACATGCACTGCAAGTTGAAAGTATTGACCTCGGAGTGAGAAGCATGGTACGCACCCTGATGGAGAAACGACACTTGGGAGATCGCTATCAAGACTATGACGTGACCCTGCTAGATACCGAAGCCGCTGAGCTGGCGAGAAAGCTAGAAGAAAAAGTCTGGTTGGTTCTGGTCCAACATTACCACGAAGCGATTGTGTTCGAGCTCGCCTAGTCCACATGTTCTAGTCACGGGTCTGTGGGCCATGTTTCAGTGTTCCCCGTCGGAGAAGGGCAATATCTTGAGTCACCGCATGCCACCCACTGAACATCACATGATCAATGAGTGTATTGTGCGCGCATTGGGTAGATCCGCCTAACACCCCACGCGCTGAATGTGAGGTCACACTGATCGTATCCCTATTTGACTAAGCTCAGCGGGTCATGTGTAAGAAAATGAAGTGACAACGTCGGGGCTGTACGTACGCATGACTCGTCTTGGGGGCGAGATACATAGTATGAATATCAGAATAGAATGCCTGCGTAACTGGAGAGGTGATACCATCCGCCGGTGGCGACGGCCCGAACCTTCCTGCTACTTGTCATTCATACAATACACACACACGCACATACCTGCGACTTTCGAGCGTACAAACGCCATTGCTAGAGATTTGGCAGACTCCTCGGATTCTTGAGGCGTTCCCAGGTTGGTAACTCGGAGCATTGGGTTTGGCTGCATTCGCACGGTTAGGCATCGTGATGACTGGCCGTGTGAAAGCAGGAACGTTCCTGACTAACCCCCCGTTCCACTTACGCCTTCTTGGTCAAACTTTATCAGAACGATACGATCGTCCATAGGCACGAACCACGAAATGACCCAGACTCCCACCATGGAGGCCTACTACAAGCTTCTTTCATCCACTCACCCGTGCGCCGGCGCAATCGAGTAATGGACTTGCTTCTCGAGTTTCCCATCAGTAAGTTTACGAGAGCACACCGACAACGAATTTGCGAATTTAAAGTGTACTGATTTTATTGTGGCATTCAGTCGTGTACCCCTTGACGAGGACCGTCCTGCCAACGGATGCAGTGTGATGCCAACGTTGCGTTCATTGAACATTTAAAGCTGGTTCCTGGCAATGCCCCCAATAGACTATCGGCAGGGTCAATGTTCGCCCGTTAGTCTTGCTGACGAGACGGTCTCGCTTGACTGCTCTGTCATCCTCACGAATGTACGCGTTGCATAAAAAGCGGAGAGTCCCGACGAGCTCTCGTTATCCTGCTACCCGGGACGCCGACCAACCATTTCTTCCTGTATTCACTGCTCGCTTTCCGGCGAGCAGTAGGTCCTGTTGATTATCTCGTAATGTATTTCCTCTTAGCCCTTTTCCTTGCGTTTTGCTCCGTCGCGCATGCTGCGGTTATTGGTTCGCCCTCCAAAACCCAATCCCTGCCACGTGCCAATGTCGTCGGACCCGTTACCAACCTAACAATTTCCAATGGAATGATTGCGCCTGACGGTTTTCTACGCTCGTAGGTTGTCATTTGATTGCTTGTTCCTTCGTGTTGACCCCGCTCCAGGGCTACACTCGTCGGAGGTACTTTCCCTGGGCCCCTGATTAAGGCTTACACAGTGTGTCCGCTATTCGTCGATGACAGTCACTGCTCGTCGTTGAACTGCGATTAAAGGGAGAGAATTTTGCGATCAATGTAATCAATAACCTCAATGACCCGGAAATGTGGCTGAGCACTAGCGTGGTATGTACCAAAGAAGACTCGAGCAGAATGCGGCATTCACGACTTCCTTCAGCATTGGCATGGAATCTATCAGAATCGCACGAACTACGTTGATGGTGCATCATTTGTCACGCAGTGTCCGATCAGCCAGAATCACTCCTTTCTCAGCCAATTTAACGCGATGAATCAGGCGGGGACGTTCTGGTATCACTCACACTATTCAACTCAGACCTGTGATGGGTTGAGGGGAGCTCTTGTCATATATGATCCTGCTGATCCTTATCGTCACCTGTATGATATGGACGATGGTAAGTGGATAACCTGGACCCGTATATTCTGTAATGAGTTCGTTTTCCAGAGACAACAGTGATTACCCTTGCAGACTGGTGTGTTTTACGTCGTGTCTTCGAGATGGTGCTGATTATTTCATGTACAAAGGTACCACACTGTCTCTCCGGTATTAAGCTACTTTATCCGTGTCGATGCCACCTCCTCGCTTATCAACGGACTGGGTCGCTACCCAGGCGGACCCGAATCAGAGCTCGCCGTGGTTAACGTTAGGTATGGCAAGCGCTACCGCTTCCGCCTGATCGCGATGTCTTGCCACCTGAACTTCACGTTCTCTATCGATGGGCATAGCCTGACTGTCATCGAGGCTGATGGAATTCTGACGGAACCGCTCCTTGTAGATTCGCTCCAGATGTTTTCAGGGCAACGCTACTCCGTTATCATGAACGCCACGCAACCAGTAGATAACTACTGGATACGGGCCCAGCCAAGTACCTCTGATCCCTCTTTTGACGGTGGGCTCAATTCGGCCATTCTACGATATAGTGGCGCGCCAAGCCAGGACCCAACTACCAACCACGCACCGAATATGATGCCTCTTCTGGAGCAGAATTTGCATGCTCTCGTTAACCCCGGAGCACCTGGGATTCCTGAATATGGGCAAGCCGATATCAACATTGAGATTACTGCCAGTAATATTGGTGGCGCATTTTATATGAATGGCGTTCGGTACCGGCCCCCCACTGTACCCGTGCTGTTACAGATCTTGAACGGCGTGCAGCAAGCGACCGATCTCTTGCCAAACGGGAGCGTGTATGTCTTGGAGCCCAACAAGGTTGTTGAGTTGACGCTGAAGATTTCTGGACCTGGCGGCCCTGTGAGCTCCCATTCTTCACCATTTTTATGCAATTACTTATCAAGGCTTAGCATCCCGTCCACCTTCATGGAGTTCGTGCATCGCTAAAAACTATTCGCGTATCTGACTTGACCCACAGCATTTCTTTGATGTTGTTCAGAGCGTTGGTGATGATACGGCCTTCAACTACGAAAATCCTGTCCGTCGAGACGTGACTTCTGCTGGTACAGACGGACAACAAGTGATCATTCGGTTCGTGACAGACAATGCCGGGCCATGGTTCCTTCACTGGTACAGTCCCTTATTGCCTCCGACGTGCAACAGGTCCTGATAACCCCATCTAGCCATATCGATTGGCATCTGGATGCGTTAGTACTTTTTCCTTGTCACGCCGTGAAGGTTTGCTCACCAGTCCTTAGCGGCTTTGCTGTCTTACTGGTTGAAGATCCTGCGGGAGTACAGAGTCATCTTGGCAAAATTCCTGGTAAGCGTTCTCTGTCAACTCTTCGGGTTTGCCTACGATGTACACACATGAGCAGATTCATGGGACCAGCTGTGCCCAACATACGAAGCGTTGTCCCAATCACAATTAGGGGGTGCGGACGCCGAGCAACAAGCTATCAACATCACTACGTTGCTACATCCGAGCTGATGTGTGTCCTTGGTGATAGGTATGTAGAGATGCGACGTTCTGCTGGGCTGTGCACTGAATATCACCTAATTGGTTTAAATATCTTACTTTTATCTATTTTGTTTATTTGTCTCGCTAGCTTTACGGACGAGTACGTTGGGATAACGGAACCCGTAATTATCCTTTCAGCAAAGGGTGTTGATGTGCCAGCGCGACCCCGACGGAGCGCAGATTAAGTCATAGGAACTGTCAACGTCATACGTTTGGTCCTTGTGTCCGGCAATCCTGTCCTAGCACCAGACTATTGAACTTTGGACCGTGTCAGCCGCATCAGCATCGTTACCCTGCCATACCTCGTAGGAAATAGACTCCCCGCTTGCGCAGGTAAGACCACGCGCTTTGGGAAGATATGGATATGTTTGTTGTTCTTTCAAGTTACGTGCTCAACCCACCAGATCTATGCAGGCGTCTGTATTATGAAGTGGGGGGGAGAGGCTGATCATGCCCCAGGTCTTGCCGAGCCTGTTATGTGCCTCACACGCTAGTCTCCAATAAGTATACTCACTGAACTCTATGCTACTGTGACCCTTCCATACCCCTGAGCGTGAGAAAGGTTAGCGTCCCCCCCAAACCTTATAACCTCCACGCTCTAACCTCTAAGAGTACCCTACAAACCTGGCGAGGCTGTGACCCACCATTGAACAGGTACGTACAAACTAGGGATGGTCACTCTGATAGAAGAGATAAGGTATCTGTACCTGTGTTTCAGAGAAGAACCAGAGATCGGATCCTGATGTCAATCCCGAGTTGTTCGAGGCGGCCCTTGTGGTGGTGTGATACAGATAAACCGCGTGGTGCGCTAAGCGTAAAAGCTCTTCGCTGTCTCTGGCGGAGGTTATTCCCAGCGGCACTCCGAAAGTTAGGCAACGCGAAGTGTTTCGATCGGGGACGATGTGCTTGCCTCTGCTTCTGGCGGACAGATGTCAGCGACACTCGGGCTGAGTGCTAGAACTGTTGGAGGGGTGGATGAACACCCCTTCATTCGTTGTTTTGCGTTCCGGATGCTCACTGGCGTGCAGTCGGAGCTGCCTAGGTGCTGTATTATCAACTCGTTAAACATCCAACGAACTCATAGGAAAACTGGTGCAAACCACTCTCGAAGACTCGCCTGTGCTCGTACTCAGCCTCCCTGATCCCAAGCTAATGGCAAGTCTCAACTCATACATGGCGGTAGGTACTCTCACTTCCGTAGCAAACTACGAATTACTTCCACGGTGCAGTCCAATGCCCAGTGCATAAACGTCCCTGACGACAAATTACTGCATACTTCTCAGGTCCATCTTTCCATGATGTTGGTGGTGTCTCACTTCCTCCTGCTGCTCCTACTACTACCGGGACTATTCCGTCTAGTGCCTGACTTCTGTCCAAACTATCTCATTATTATTGGTAATTCTAGTCCCCCTTGAGCGGGCATTGTCGCCCGGTAGACTCGGTGGTACCTTTCGCCGCAACCCGGTTTGCTCCATATCTCTTCGAAGCCTTGCAAACTGTTTGGCACTGGTTACCACAAATGGGCAATCCGTTGTGGCGGCGAGCCGAGGCCGAGGCCCGCATGCACCCAGAGCAGCGATATCCGGAAGATTTGCTTCCATCGAGGCTGATTGAATTTGGATAGCATGTCGAGTACATGCCAGTACTGTCGTGTTGTTTCGTTTGGATATCGATGATCTATTATGAATGTTTTCGACTGTGCTTGTCTGAATGTTCACTCCCCGTCGAGCACAACGGTCTCCGATATAGGCGGACTGAACATGCTATTCGGTTCATCGCCCGGGACAATTGTTCAACAGCCGAACAGAATCCTCAGTGCATCCATCACTAGCCCATATCGGCCAATATTATGCATCGCAATCCCAGGTTGGTCTCAAGTCTCCGAACATCCTTCCAACCCCCACGCCGCCTCTCTGCCGCCTACGCCGTATATTATTCCTGTACGTGCCGGTCATCTCATCTGAGATATCTTTCTTTGGTCCTAGTGGCATTCATTGCACTTAAGAAGATACCTACTCCTTGAAGGTGGTCACCACCACCACAGCTGCCGGGACCGAGAATTCTAGTCCTCTATTCCGTTGCTCGTACCCTTGGCAAGAGCACAGGTAAGTAACATTTGGTTCCGTCTCGGCCCAGTCCCGGGTATATCACCGTCACTCTGGGTTTGGCCACCTTAATTCTAGGCTAACGCATCGGCAGACGATCCCACAGAGATGAACAACATCGTCGCAGAACAACGTTGGGCTATCGCCATGTCAGAGACAATCTGCATCGAGGGTTGCGCCTGTATTTTCTGCTCAAGACGTTCGGTATGTATCAGTTCACTCACCCTTGTGTTCTGGCTGATATTTCATCACAGGATGCTGGTGCTCGAGCAAATCGCATACGAACTACCCCAAGACCAGACCCACGAAGGCGTCTTCGCCGTTCGTTGCCTTCTACGAGTAGCATCATGGAAGTGCTATACCCGCTGTCATACCTGGGTACCCCCTTCACCTTTCCTGACCCCCCTTCGTATTTTCCGGGCGACACCCACCCTCCTACGACTCAGAGGAATTACAGAGGACGCACGGAGGACACTCCACTAATCTCCCCCACGACGACTGCCGCAGGGGGGACGCTCGCATCGTGTAGTCACGATCCACTAGTCGAGCCACCCTCACTGACGGGCGTTCCATCTCCTGGTGGAGCTCCTTCTGGGAGGATCTCACTTACCGAGCCTAATGCCCCTGTCGTCGGTTTGGGCATCGATGTCTTGGATGGAGCCGAACCACCGCCTGCTTATTCCCGCTTCGACGAGAGCCGATCACACCTCGTCGCATCAGAGTTGTTGGGACCGTATCCGCGTATCTCGGTGTTCAGTCAACTGTGCGATGAAAGACGAGACAGTAGCTCGGAAACGACAAAAGGAGATCGATCACCTAGAGGATAGAAGAGGGAGTGTATTCGTATCTTAGTTGATTTCAGTATAATTCTTGTGACACAACTTGTAACCAACCTTTTGCAGGTCTTCATTGTTCAGTGGGCGTGTGACTTGTCGGCGGGCAGGGCAAGTCACGTGTGTCACGTGCCAAGCGACACGTCCCTATCGTATACAGATTATCTATTGCTAGCGAACGAACAGGTTCCCAGTCTCTTCTTGACCACAGTCACTCGACGGGCGATTCAAGAAATTTCAACCTATGATTCCATTCAGGTTTGCATCGCCTCAGAAAAAGGACACAGGCCAAGTAGGCGCTGTTTTCGGCCTCAAAAGGCCGAATTTCGACGTGACCACCAACGCGACCCTCACCGAAAATGATGCGAAAAGAAGAAACGAAGACAACTTCTCGCAGCCGTCGTTTTCGTCACGCCACTCGGAGTCGCGTTTTTTCGGCGGCAGTTCAGCTCTCCGGCACCTTACCCCAGAAACCGTGGATAACAAACCAACCACCTACGGTACAGTAAGTCGGTGCATCGTCACTCGCCTTTCAGTTCTCAAATTTGCCTCTAAACGGCTTAACCTGTCAGGGAACATATTTTCGACTCAAGGATGATCCAACGGGTGTGTATATGCGCGTGGGGCACAATGTTAGGTGCTCGAGTGACGATTTTGAACGCATAGACGCAGATGCTAGTTTGAACTCGCGCACGTTCTCATTGTCTACTATGTCTCCAAGTGATCGCCACAAGACTTTTGTCAAGGCAGAGACACGGGAACTCGACCCGAAACCTGCTGTGGGTGAAGTCTCGCCTGAGGCCCTCATAGGTCCTTTTATGGCCAACTACGCCCAGTTGCAAAAAGAGTGGGCTGAACAGGTGCGTAACCCTACCTAGGCTTTGACCGTCAATTTTCACTACTTTTGGCTGAGTGGGCAGCGTGACCGTGTAATGGACTTGGAATCACGACTAGCGGCCAAGAATGAAGAGAATACTACGCTCTCAAGGAGCATTTCTCAGATGGAATCCGCGCATAGGCAGGCAATGGACAAGCATCGAGATGCACTTGGCCGCGCTGTGAAAAGGTGCGGAGTAACGGTTCTCTCACCTCTTCGAAGCCAACAGATCCGGTTGCCTGTGCAGCTACTCTGTGCTCAAATCCGGCTTGGACGACTTGAAAATTTCCCAGCAATCGTCAACGCTGATCATATCGGAGGCCAAGGCGACTATGGCTAGTTTGGCAACTTTACGAGATAGCACACAGTTCAGTCTTCGAGGTTCGTCCAGCTTGCCGGTCATGTCTTCCTCACCCAGAGCACTGTGATTTCTCCAGACCTCGAATCCATGGTAGATAACGAAGGTCGGCTCATTCTCGCCGCTGAAACAAGGGAAACAGTCCATGAGCTCCGTTCCGAACTTTTGAAGAGTAGGTCAGCGTCAGTCAAGGACAAGTTGCAACAACTGTCGTTTTCTTTGCAGCCCAACAGGTGGCAGACCTGCTTCGTGATAAGCTACACACCATGAGTAGTGACTTGGCAGAAGCACGGGCTCGGATCATGGAATTAGAGGGGTTGACAACAGTGGAGAGGAACCAATTTGAATCAACCACGCTCAAAATTCGCCAAATGGGTGAGAGGGGCATCATCGTCGAATGACTAGAACGCTGATAATCGGGAAGTCGATCAGGTGGCAGAAGTCACACGATACTTGCAAGAACAAAAGCATGATTCAATTAAGGCCACGGCGAAGACGTATGAAATGGAGCAGCAACTGATGCTTGTACAGACACGGTAAAATGCAGGCACCCTCAACTGACGACGTCACTGACTTGAGTATACATGGTAAGACTGCAAGAGGCGCAGTCCGTGATAACCTCATTGAAGGAAGAGTAAGTCCTTCCATTCCACTCTCGCAGATCTCACAAGTCGACGGGCATCCCTAAGAATGAATTCGCGTGAGGAGCTTCGGGAAGAACAAGCCGCAAAACTCCGTACCCTTCGCCACACGATCGACTTCCAGGAAGGGAACATGAAGACGCTTGAAGCGCGGTAGCTCCATCATATTCGACTATGACATTTCTCTAAACTCTAATTAGGGCTCGGAAGACAGAAGAAGAGCTAGTCCAAGCTCTAAATCATAACCATGAGCTGCAGGGTCGGCTCGACTCTGCGAAGGGCTTAGAGAAGAATTTGACACAGCAGGCATCGCGGCTACTTTCAGAACATGATGAAGCCAAAGGGAGATTGCAGTCAATCGAACGACAACTTGCTGAAATGCAAGCCTGCGAAAGGTCACTCTCTTCCGACCTGGCGAAGACACTGATCGATCGGAATGCCCTTGTCGACAAACTGAAGTCGTTTGATGACCTCAAACGGGAAGTCAATACATATCGCGACAAGTGAGGGTCAATCTCGTTAGAGTTTTTGCATTCGCTCAGCTTACTCAGGTATACCGAATGTCAGGCCTCCTTGAAGGTATGAGACGCCTACTCGTTGTCTGGCCATTTTTCTGTCACTAGGTTCGCAGGTGCTTCAGGAACGATTTGATGATCAATGTGTGACGTTGGTTGCGTCCAAGGAATCCATCGTCGAACTGCAGGTAAACACTCGGCTACCTCGTACGAACCTTGTTGAGGTGTAATCTGAGCAGGAGCGTCTTCATGCGGCAGAACGTCGAGAAACTGTCGGTGCCCATTTCCCGCAAGGATTGTTCCCCATCCTGACTTCTCTGCCAGGAAACATCAACGGCATCCAGATGCGAGATAGTCCATCTTCAAGAACAGAACGACGTGTTGAAGGCCAGACTTGATTGTGTGGACAAAGAATTTGAAGCGAAAACTGCATCGCTTCAAGCCCTTCAGATCGAGATGTCCCACAAGGAAGGCGCGTTCCAAATCTCGTTAGAAACAGAGAGAGTGGGTAAGAATGAGGCGTTTGGTCAATTGGAGGAAACGAAAACCAAGGTCGAATCACTCTTCTCGGAGCTCGCCCAGAAAGACTATCATATGCAGGATATGGCTAAACGACTTGCCGCGGCCGAAGCCCCGTCCACTGAACGCGAGCGAGAAGTGACAGCACTAAAAGCGCGTATCACCGAGTTAGAAGCGACAGAAAAGCAGTTGGCAGACCAGGCCGCGACTATTTCTCGCCGATATGAGGATCATGACTTGGTGAATTCTATTTCCCTCGCTACTCTGTGATGACGGCAGTTATTCCCGACAGAACGACAACGAGAAAGCATTGATTGCCCTGTTAACGCAGAAGGTCCGAGAAATCTACGAACGGCAAATGATCGAGAAGACCAACGAAATTAAACGGGTACGTGTTGCAAACCACCGTGGACGGAATGCAGTAGCTATCGTTTGCTCAACTGATTTTTGGAGCGTGACAACATTATCAAACAACACGAGGCAAGGGTCGCACAACTGGAAGGCGTTCTAGCTCGTCGGATCTGCGATGAGGTTGGCGAAAGTGGGTTAGGTGTTCTCGCTGACCCGAATAATGCAGAAATTACAGTCTCGGTCGGCACCCGCAAAGGGTACTGGCGAACAAGGTAATCCGATGGACGTCGATGACACGAAGCCGCAAGGGCCATCGTCCGATCAACAGCCGGAAACCCGCGGCGCTAGACCCGAGGGCCCCCCGAACAACGCCACTCGCAACACTACGGACGGGGCCTCCGTGAATCCCTCCACACCTGGTCCTTCGAGTCGATCAGCTGGCCACTCCACTTTCGCCAAACTTTGCAAAGAAGACGCCGATGACATCGCAGACTTCGAAGATGAAAACCCACCAGTGGCGACGGGGAAACGAGTCCTATTCGCCGACCGAGTCGAGGACGACGACGCGTCCTCGCGGCCCGCGCGGCGAGTGGTGTGCATCTATTTGTTTGACTGTCCTGTCGCTTTCGTCCGTTTTTGACTCTACCCTCTCTGCCTCCGTGTCGTCTCCACCCACGCTTTGAAAACGATGTGGGTCGTAGAAACACGCCAAGGGAAGCGGAGTGGAGAAATGGGTCGTCGATCCGGTCCGAGGTTCTTTCTCCACTCGCCACGTCTCCTGAGCTTGTCTTGCGTTTCGCAGACTGCAGCTGTC
This sequence comes from Pulveroboletus cf. rosaemariae, assembly GCA_038089275.1. NCBI lineage: Eukaryota > Fungi > Basidiomycota > Agaricomycetes > Boletales > Boletaceae > Pulveroboletus > Pulveroboletus cf. rosaemariae. The sequence continues at coordinate 31,865 of JBBPKN010000646.1, forward strand.
CCAGCCTCGAGCACCGGCAACAAGAAGAAGGCGCCTAGACGTCGTTGAGGAAGCTGCTCCACGTCGTCGGATCGGGTAGACGAAGGAACGTTCTTGGTTTTGCGGATGTTTTCCGTTCTCGTTGGTGACATCGCATCGTGACCTGTACCTACACCCTGCATCCACGATCGCCGTCGTTGGCACTACGGAGGGCGACAGAAAGAAAGAGGCCCGACACGAAACATGTGTGGGATCATGGATACAGACACGGCTTTCGAGCATGTATAGACTTGTATACTTACAAACGACGCGCGCAAAAAGAGTGCTCGGGGTCATAAGACGGTACGTGCGTACGAAGCAAAAACGACAACGAAACGGACGGGTCTAGGCCAAAAAAAATAAAGGGGGGGGAAGTAGCGATGGGTTTAAAAAGGAGAGGAACTTCCCCCTCCTTGGCAAATGAAATACAGACGAGCAGGAAAAAAAAAGAAAAAAAAAAAAAGAGTCAGGACGGACAGCAGCCACAAGCAAAAATAGCGAGCAGCAAA
>JBBPKN010000647.1:0-31348 GCA_038089275.1 Pulveroboletus cf. rosaemariae
CTACAAAGAATAAGCCAGGCAGCCCAAGCCCAAGCCCAAGTCCAAGCCCAAGTCCAAGCCCAAGTTCAAGCCCAAGCCCAAAGTCAGTTACCAACGCAAATTAGCCAAGCTTCTCAACATCCTGCCATGTCGGCCCAATACAACTTTACGCAGCTCCGGCCCATGAATGCACAGGGAAACCCGCATCAACAAATCACACCGCATATACCCCAGAATCAACAACAGAATATTGGTACTCAGGGTCAGATGGTGGACGGCCAGCAGCAAATGATGGCACAATATCCCATGTATGGTTATCCAGTTGGTTACGGGATGACAGCTAGCGGCAGGTTGCAGGCCCAATATCATGCTGCTTGGGCTGCCAGCGGAATGGCACGCATGCCCAACAGTCAGATACCGGGAATGCAGCCTGGGCATCCACAAGTGTCAATGGCTCAGGGAAAGGCGGCGCAAGCGGGTGTACAGGGTCGGTGAGAGGTGTCAGATACTGACGACTTTTCCACCGTTTCTCTTCTCTTTGTAGGCGGGATGTGCCTTTGGACCTCTATCGTGTATTCTTTTTTGCGTTCAGTAGCTCGGAGCGCACCGTGTGTAGTGTAGTCGGATCTGCTGATCAGCCAAGATAAGAAGGTTACCAGATCTGTTAAAAAACTGCTTGTGCTAGTTCCGCTCTTGACTACCAACCATGTCCAAGCCAATTGGTACGCTACATGGATGTCGTAGATCAAGGGCACTGACCATCCTTGAAAGCTTTGTTGTCCGTCTATGACAAAACCGGGCTGGTCGAGCTCGCAGAGAGACTCAGCGCAGTAGGTGTCCAACTCCTAGGTTCGGGAGGCACCGCGAAAAAGATCAGAGAAGCAAACGTCAAAATCGAGCGCGTCCTTTCATCCTTTCATCCCTACGGATGATCTAAACAAATACACGCAGGGATGTCTCCAGCATCACCAATGCACCCGAGATGCTGGGTGGACGCGTGAAAACGCTCCATCCTGCCGTCCATGGGGGTAGTTGCTCTCGCTCGTTATTCATGCTCAGTCTGATACACCCTCTGTACTTCAAGGTATTCTTGCCCGTGCAATTCCATCCGATGAGCGTGACTTGGTGGACCAGTCCATCTCCAAGATTTCCATCGTTGTCTGCAATCTCTATCCCTTTTCCGCCACTATCTCAACACCTGGCTGTACACTCACGGAAGCCGTCGAGGAGATCGATGTCGGGGGTGTCACCCTTCTCAGGGCAGCAGCCAAGAACCACGAGCGTGTGTGTGTGCTGTCTGATCCGACGGATTATGACGCGTTCCTGGAGGCATGGGACAAAGGCGGCGTGAGTCAAGGATTGCGGAACCGTCTTGCACTTAAGGCGTTTGAGGTGACTGCCAAGTACGACGACGCAATCAGCGGCTACTTTAGAGAGCAATATGCGTCATCGCTCGAGAATTACCCGCTGCAGAGAATGGTACTACGATATGGCGCCAATCCGCATCAAAAGCCGTCACAAGCGTTTGTAACCGAGGGTGAATTGCCTTTCAAGGGTGTGTGCCTCGTGATCTCGTTGGCTAGTGGTGCACATTTCACATTTCCGATATAGTTTTATGTGGATCACCCGGGTACATTAATCTCCTGGACGCACTCAACTCGTTTGCGTTAGTGAAGGAACTTCAAGGAGCGTTAAATCTCCCTGGGGCTGCTTCGTTCAAACACGTTTCTCCTGCCGGTGCCGCGGTGGGTGTCGAGTTGAATGAGACTGAAAAACAGGTATATGAAGTTGAAGATATGAAGGAGCCTCTTACGGCACTTGCCTGCGCATATGCCCGAGCGCGTGGTCTGTCTTTCGAACGGAAAGAGACAATGTCCCAGATCTAACCGACGTTGACGTAGGTGCGGATCGGATGTCCTCGTTTGGCGATTTCATTGCGTTGTCTGCGCCTTGCGACCTCGCTACCGCGAAGATCATTTCCAGAGAGGTTTCCGATGGTGTGATCGCTCCAGGCTACGAACTAAAGGCGCTCGACGTGTTGAAGAAGAAGAAGGCTGGAAAGTATTGTATCCTCCAGGTAACCTCAACTCCTTCATCTTCTTTTCTTCCGACGTCATTGATTCTGCGAGAAGATGGACCCGACTTACACGCCTCCCGAACTCGAGACGCGCCAAGTGTACGGCATCAACTTGCAACAGCGCAGAAATAACGCCAAGATCGACACAACGCTCTTTTCCAACATTGTCACCGAGAACAAAGAGGCAAGTTCCACTGCGTCTTTCAGCATCGCAGACGTGTGTCGTTGACCGCACGATAACGGACGACACAGCTCCCCTCCAAAGCATTGACAGATTTGATTGTCGCCACGCTCGCACTGAAATACACTCAATCCAACAGCGTCGCATATGCCAAAAACGGCGCCATCGTTGGTCTGGGAGCGGGCCAACAATCTCGCATCCACTGTACCCGACTCGCGGGGGGTAAAGCCGACCTTTGGTGGCTCCGTCATCACCCGCGCGTCCTCGCGCTCCCGTTCAAGAAAGGCGTCAAACGCGCTGAGAAAGCGAACGCGATAGACCTGTTTGTGAGCGGAGAAATTCTCGAGGGTGGCGAGAAGGCACAGTGGGAGGCTCAATTCGAGACTGTGCCTACGGCATTGACCGAGGAGGAGCGAAAGGCATGGGCGAACCAGTTGGATGGGGTGGCGTGCTCGAGCGATGCGTTCTTCCCGTTTGCCGATAATGTCCACCGGGCCAGGAAGAGCGGGGTGAGGTACCTTGCTGCACCAAGCGGAAGTGTGATGGATGCCGAGTGTATCAAGGCGGCGAATGAACACGGGATGGTGTTCTGCCACACGTCTCTCAGGCTTTTCCACCACTGATTATACAACAGTTGAAAAAGGCAAAGGGTTGTGTCTATGTATTAGCTGATCTTTGTTTCCTTAGGCCCTGTTTGGTAGATACAAATTCACAGAAATTCCAACTTTCTGTATTTTACTAGGTAAATGGCATGTCAGATATGCTGTGAGCTGAGTTTAGAAAGTATCAATGGAAAACATGACTAATACTAGTGTTAACTATGAAGAGTTCATTAACAACATATTTTTCAAAATATTGCAACAACAATTGATGTTATTATTGCTGCTATTGATTGTCATGCTGGATCTGTGCTGACCTGCATTAAAAAAAAGAAAACCCAGAGCCTTATTATATATTAGGCAACAAAATTACTCCAATATTTAACCTCAATGCAGTGTATAAAGTGCACCACAATTACATGTGGGAATTTCATTTAGCTTTGGTAAGACTAAATATAGTCATTACTCCTGGCTAAAATCCATCTTTCTAAGTTGTGTGGTTAAATTCACAGGCTTATGAAATATACTTCAATTAATCAAGGGTACTCACTAGAACAGTTTTGTTGCTAACTGTTATATCCCATGCCAATGGGTTAACTCCACTATGTCTCCAGTGCAACTCCAGTTGCTTCCACACTATAAGCTATGTATTTCCTGATTCCCCATATCTTTGTCCCTTTCTATCTAACATTAATTACAACTTTACCTATATTAACTCTGTAACATTCTAATACAACTTTGTAGTTCCTCTATTCTTACTTTCTGTTCCTGTTTCTTTCTTTCTTGCCTCTTTCTGTTATCATTTAGTTTCAGTTTGACATTACTTGGCATTGTCTCTTCTAATATCTTCATTCATATTCAGAATGCATTGACACCTGCTTCACTTATAAGACAACTTCTTTTGTATCTCTGTTTTTTTTTTAGATAATCTGCCTTTCTAAGGTATAAGTTCTGTAGCTCTGTATCTTGTACCTTAGTTCAAATACTGACCATAACACAATGTTATGATTATTCTTGACTCCCTCTTGTTTTATAACTTGATATTATATCCTACATTAAGTCTTATAACTTACCTTACAACTTGATATTGTACTTTTTGATGAAAAAGCCTTACAGCTTATTCTAGATCTCTGACAACTTCCAACCCCTTTGTAAATTAGGGCACCCAGTACTAGCATAAGAGCATACCACATAAGGTAAAGCCAAGCCCTGTTCACTCCAGAGTTATCTGAAGTATCCCCAGAATACATTGCAGTTTTTAACACTAACATAAAAATATGTAAAATTGACATATTTTGAGATATTCTTGTTATGAGGTTAAACTTAGAGAATTTCACTAAAAATACAAGAGGATCTCAGTTTCATATGGATAAAGACTGAGGTGTGGCACAGCAGTATCCATACTTAAAATTAACTGCCATAATTAAATAAGAAGTAATTGGCACATATTTTGAAAAGGGAAAATGAAAATATTGAGCAAAGTAAGAGAAAAGAGAAAAAAAAGCATGAAATAGCATGAATTTCAACACATTTACTTGCCAAGATTTTTATCACAGTATCAAGCCCATACCCTCCATGAAGTAATTGTGTTTCTCTCAACTTAGCATCTTTATCAGGATGTCAGCAATTTGTATATTTGTTATATTTTATATTTCTGACTCAATTCTGACCTAGCTTATGACTGGTTCTCATACCCAGTAAGCCATTCTAGCCCTTCAACTCCCTTCCATGCAACTCCAGCTTTTTGTCATTATTCTATTCCATTGCAACTATGCTTGTATATTTTTCACATTTCCATCAGTATATGCTCCTTTAGCCCTCTGCTTCAACTTCACCCTATTTTGTTTCTAGTTCTATCTCTGTTTCCAGTTAAGTACTATTTTAGTTTTACTTTGCCTTCTTTGGACCACTTCACTATAACTCCATATCTAGTCTTGCTCTTAGTTACTGTTACTGTTACTATTACTATTACTGTTTCTTGTTTTCCCTTGCTTTTTTCTGTCAATATTCAGTTTCAGTTTCAGCCTAATATGATTGGACATTGTCTTCCCTGACATCTCCATTCATTTTTTAAATATTTAGATATCTGCTTTGCTTCTGAGTTTGCACCTGTCTTACTTTGCTATACTCTTAGATAATTCTGCCACTCTAAGGTATAAGTACTATAGTCTTGTATCTTGTACCTCAGTTTGAATATTAACAAAAACATTCCATGTTCCCATCTGTTCACCCTTACTCTGATCAAGCTCTTTGGCTTACTTTGATCCTCCAGATTACTCTGAAGTTTTCAGCATTAAAGTTATTATGGCTTAATATTGACTTGAAATAAGCAACAACTTTACTGTTGTTACTACCCCTGTCTGACCTGAGTCCCCCAACTTACTCTGACCTTCTGACCCTGCTGGAGATTACAACCAGTCTATTGGCTATCTTGCTCAAGTCTTAACAACTCTGCTCCTTAAGACTGGACTTAATACTTTTTATTTCATCTGTTTATTCTGTTAAGCCCTGAGCAAGCTCTTCTCCACTATCTTCAGCCTGCTGCAAATCAGGACACCAAGGCTATGCAAGAATGCACCATATAAGATGAAGCTGAGTTTCATTTGACAATAAACCTGCTACTTAACTACTTGACCATTTCAGAAATCTCTGAAATTATCTGGAGATCTCTGAAGCTGTTAAAACTTTCCATCCCACTAAAATGGACTGTTAAAACCTATACCAAGATGAGTATACTTTTAACCAGTTCCTCTTTTTTAAATGAAACCCTTAATGCTGAAGGAAGATCAGAACTCCAGGGTGCTCTGGAGAGTTCCAGGGAAATCTAGGAAGGGTTTTAATGGTCAAATGGGACTCGGCTTCACCTTATGGGGTATGCCCTTGCACTTCTCCATTGTCCTGATTTACATAGATGTTGGGGTGGGTGATAAGGCTGTCTCTATGTTCAACAGGAGGGACAGGCAGGACAAGGAGAGTCAAGCCTAGTCATGGGGGTGAGGCTTTACAACTCCTTTGAGAATATTGCATAGCCTTGGAGGTACTCTGGAGTAACCTGGAGGGTCAGAGTGAGCCCAAGGGCTCGAGCAGAGTGAGGACAATGACAAGAGGGTTTTCTGTTGTTTTTGTTGATATTCATACTGAGGTACAAGATACAGAACTACAGTACTTATACCTCAGAGAGGCAGAGCTATCTAGAAGTGTAATGAAATGAGACAGGTGCAAACTCAGAAGCGAAGCAGATGTCTAGATATCTAGGAAACGAATGGAGATGTCAGGGAGACAATGTCCAATCATGTCAGACTGAAACTGAAGGGTGACAGGATGAAACAGGGGAGAGCAAGGAATAGGAACGGAACAGGAAGAGCAACAATGATGATAATGGTAACTAACTGGGAATGGTAATGGAGTTATATTGGAATGGTCTGGAGATGACAAAGGGGAACTAGGGTAGTACTTAACTGGAGCAGAGATAGACTGGAAGCGGAATGGAGTAGAGTGGGAGCAGAAACCCAGGGGAGCATATAACACTGAGGGATGGGAAGTATACATGTGTAACTGGGAAAGACTGGAATGGTGATGGAGGGCCAGAGTTGCCTGGAGGGGAGTCAGAGGGCTGGGGCAGCTTACTAGGTGTGAAGACCAATTGTAAGCCAGGTTGAAATGGGGTTGGAATTTGGGTCAGAGGTCCAGGATATGACAAAGTGCAGGATCAGAGGTGCTGCATCCATGAGGATAGGAATCTCTGCCACAGATGAGATTCAATTTAGAGATCTGCCACAGATGTATTATAGATGAGATCCAGATAAGATCCATAAAGATAGATAGAAGGCAGTTTCCAGGAAGATCCAGGAAAGATCCATGTCAGGTAACTAACTGTTACATGACCACTGCTAGGAAAGAGAATAATAAATATTCTTAATAGAATAGAATCACAGACTAGGGTTAAGCTGAAAAAGGAATTCTTTGTGCATGATCACATGATATTACATGACTAGTTCTAGTGTAGCAGTGTTACTTTGTAACATCAAGTATGCAAGACTGGAAATGCCAGGCTTGAATATGCCTCCTTTTATAGGGCTACAGAATATGCATAGACCATGCTTGGCATGTCTGCCCTAAACTATGCTATAGTAAGACAACCAATAGCAATAAGAGAGTGGAAACCTAGAAATATATAAGGCAAATACAAGACAATAATGTTAGAATCTAGACCAGTCTAGATTATGTGACATGTGAAGGTGTCACATGATGTGACAATGTGAAGAGCTACAGTAGTGTTAAGAATGTGATAAAAGTGAAGAGAAAAATAAAGTGCATTATATGTTAAAACCAGCATAAACTGTGAAAAACTTATACACTCCTTATTATATCTGTTATAATGCACTTTTTTATTTTTACTGTTTTTGGCATTTTCTTTTCACCACTGTAGCTCTTCACATTTTCACATTTCACCCCTTCACATTTCACTTCTTCATATGTCACAAGTCTAGAGCAATCTAGACTCTGTTGTTATATTTTATTGTTGCCTTATGTATTTCTAGGTTCCTACTTTTGTTTTGCCATTGGCTAGCTTACTATACACTATTTATGGCCAGCACCATTTACATGGTCTGTGCACATACTGTAGCAATATAAAAGAAGATTGGCTCAAGTCTGGGTTTTTTTAGTCTTGTGCACTTGAATCTTCTAGTTCTTGAAGTACTCTTGGCTCTTGCTTTTCTCTATACTCTTTTGCCTAGTTCTGGTGTCTTTAAGTTCAAAGACATTACTCAGGATTAGTTCAGCATATACCAAGGCTAGGTGTTAGGATTTCTAGGTTAATGCATCAAGCAGTTGCATTTCAATACCAGTATAACCTGGGCTTAAACTCCAGAGGTTTTCAGAAGATCTGAAGGTCTCCAGTGAAGGGTTGAGATGGATTGTGCTGGTTAGAAATGACTGGGCTTCACCTTATATGGTACACCCTTGCACTTTATGGTGTCCTAATTTACAGAGGGATCAGTTATAAAGGGGAGGATGTTCTTGATACTCAACATGGGGAAACTAGGCAAGATAAGGAAAGTCAAGCCTAGTTAGGAGAGTGGAGCCTTATGATTCCTTTAAGGATCTCATTTAGCCTTGGAGGTCCTCCAGAGTACTTTAAAGGATCAAAGAATAAGCTGGGTAGCTCAACTAGAGTGAGAATGACAACAAGACAAGGGTGTTTTTGTCAATATTCATACTGAGATACAAGATATAGGACTACAGTACTTATATCTCAAAAAGGCAGAACTATCTAAGAGTATAGTGAAGTAAGACAGATGAAAACTTAGAAGTGAAGCAGATGTCTAAATATCTAAGAAACAAATGGAGATATTAGGGAAGACAATGTTCAATTATGTCAGACTAAAACTAAAAGATGACAGGAAAAAGTGAAAGGAAAACAGAAACAGGAACAGGAATAAAGAGTAAAGCAGAACTAAGTATGAAGTAGTGGCAGAGTGGTCTGGAGAAGATAAAGTGGAACTAAGATAGTATATACTAAGAATGGAGAAGAACTAAGATTGGAATTAGAGCAGAATAGAAATAGAGTACTGAAGATGCTTATACTGGTGGCAAGGCAGAAGGTTTACAAGTATTGCTGAAGTGAGATAGAGTGGTAATGGAGGGCCAGAGTTGCCTGGAGGGGAGTCAGAGGGCTAGATTGGCTTACTGGGTGCAAGAACCAGTTGTAAGCTAGATTAGAATTGGGTTAAAGGTATGGAATATGATATTATAACAAAGATGTGCAGTCTATTGTAAACTGTAACATACTCTGGAGGTATTCTGGATAACTCCAGAGAGGATGGAGCTTGGCTTTACCTTATGTGGTGTGCCCTTATGCTAGTATTAGGTGCTTTAATTTGCAAAGGGGTCAGAAAAGGTTTGAAGAATTAAAATAAGTCATAAGATTTACAAAGTATTATGAACAACAAGTTTGGAAGCACAAGTGTCATGTGATCAAGCACATGATTGTGAAAATTCTATGCCAAATAAGGACAAACCCTAGGATATGGTTAAGTGGATATTCAGAATTTATCTCTTGGATTTACAGGAATAGCTTATGATTGGATTTAGTATCTCAGATGATGGTACCTTCTGATTTGTATCTCTAATGAATCTGATCTTGATCCAGATAAGGGTCAAATGTAATCATGGCAGAGATTCAAATGGAATCTCCTCAGCTTTATGATTAAGAGCATGGTTTAATCTCCACTTACCCTAAGACTCTTATCTTCCATTTCACACAGCTTCTTAATACATACTTCTTTCACATGGCCCATTGGTCATATTCTCAGTTAGCACACCCTATGCTCTATTTTCATATTTAGTATTTTTCTTTACCTCAGAGATAGTCTGTGCACTAATAGATAGAGTATAAATACTTAATGAGATATAGTACTTAGCCCTTAGCTTTGACCACTTTGTTATTTCTACTCTATTCCTTAGACCTAGTTAGTTCTCTAATAAAGGGCTTTCTCTGGAATCTAGTGTGATGGCTCCTTAGGCTTTGCTACCCTGAGTATCTTTGACCTCTCTTCCATCTATTCAATCTAAATCCAATACTGAATTTATCTTGCATTCTCTTAAGGCAGGCTAGTTAGGGTTAGAAAGCATCATACAAAGTCTGATACTGTAATATAGAGGGGTATAATGTCAAGTCATGAGGCAAGTTGTGAGACTTAGAGAGAGATACAACATCAAGTTATAAGGCAGAGAGAAAGTCAAGTATAATCATTAATGTCATATTATGGTTGATATTCAAAATGAGGTACAAGATATAGAACTACAGTACTTATATCTTGAAGAAGCAGATTATCTAAAGGAGAAAAGAAGATATGAAGGGAGTTGTCTTAGAAGTAAAGACAGATGTCAATGCAACCTGAATACAAATAGAGATGTCAGAGAAGACAATGTCAAATAATGTTAGACTGAAACTGAATAATAACAGAAAGAGGCAAGGAGAAAAAAAACAGGAAGTGAGGTTAAAGGAACTATGGAGTTATATTGGAATGGTATGGAGTTAACATATGTGAGGTTGTAGGTAACATTAGATAGAAAGGGATGGAGGTAAGAGAAACCAGGTAATACATAGCTTAAAAGCATAAAAGCAATTGGAGTTGTACTGGAAATGAAGTGGAGTTGACTCATTGGCATGGGATATAACACAGTCTTTCTGTAGATAAGCTGCATTTCTATAGTGCCATGCAGGTAGTGATAGATTGTTACATTTTCTCTTTCTTTTCCTTGTTTACACCTTTACTGCCATCTTAGCTTCTGCTTTTCATATATCTCAGGTACTTTCTTGTTTTTTTCTTTTGCCCTAGCTTCTGCTCTTCTTGTATTCTAGCCTTGTCTAGACCACTATTTTGTTACACTCTTTGCCTAGGTATTTTATCTTTTTATCTACTGACTATTAATTGTTCCATCACTTTCCATCCATTTCCACATGGATATCTTACTTATACATTATTAGCATGATTACAAGATTATCTCTGCTCAAATATTATTCACTTGTACTATAAAATAGTGTATTTTGCATCTTTTTTCCTTATGCTACTTTTTCCTAGATTTACCCTAGGATCCCTCATCTCTCTAGCTTAGCCTAGTTGCAGAATATCATCTGTTTGTGTTCTCACACTCTTGAGTCCATGTAAACTAGTCAAAGCATTCTAGTTCTTCTCTGATGTTGTCAATAAGCCCAGAGACTCTGGCACTTTACTGCTAAGTATTTGTACCATTATCCCAGGGCTTACTTACTGTAGTAGTGTCATATTCCATGCCAACAAGTCAACACTGCTCTATTTCCAGTGCAACTCTAGTTGCTTTCACACTTTAAGCTATGTATTTCCTGGTTCCTGCTATCTCCACCCCTTTCTATCTAATGTTGATTACAACTTTACCTATGTTAACTCTATACCATTCTGATACAACTCTGTAGTTCCTCCATTCTCACTTCCTATTCCTGTTTCTTTCTTTCTTGCCTCTTTCTGTTATCATTTAGTTTCAGTTTGACATTATTCAATGTTGTCTTCCCTGATATCTTCATTTATATCCAGGATACATTGGCATCTGCTTTGCTTATGAGACAACTCCTTTCATATCTCTGTTCTCTCCTTAGATAACCTGCTTTTCCAAGGCATGAGTATGGTAGTTTTGTATCTTGTACCTTAGTTCAAATATCAACCATAACATGACATTATAACCATTCTTGACCCCCTCCTGCTTCACAACTTGACATTGTATCCTACACTAAGTCTCACAATTTGCCTCATGACTTGATGTTGTACCTTTCAGTGAAAAAGCCCTATGGTTTACCCTGAATCTCCAATCCCCTTCCAACCTCTCCATAAATCAGGGCAACTGGTACTAGCATAAGAATGCACCACATAAGATGAAGCCAAGCCTTGTCCACTTTGGAGTTATCCAGAGTACTCCCAGAGTACATTGCAGTTTATAATAGTATATTTGAACTCCTACTTGTGCTGGTACTGCTATCATATCTATCCATGTAACTAGAGCTTGCTTTCATGCTATCCTCAATCAGTTCAAGAGTTTCTCTGCCCACTGCACTCCAGGCTCAGCATCACAGGCTTCTGCTTCTTTTTACTCTTCCACATTTATTGCTTCAGTTGATGAAGCCCCTGATGTTCCAAGGTTCTCCAATCTCCTTATACCCCTGACAACTGTGGTGCCCATCCAGAAGCACCAGATAACCTCAGAGATTGTCAAAGATCAGGCTGAATGGCAGGCATGGATGGGCCCACATTTATCTATGTTTACTATATTCCCTTTTTGGACCATGGCTACATTGACATGACTGCTTCTTGCCACTCTCCAGTCCAATACTATTGACTGAAGATGAGCCCACACTCACTACATACCATAGATAAATTATACTCACCTCATATAAGGGCTAACTGCCTAAACATATAAACCAGCATATTCTTTCAATAGGTTATAAGCCCCATATAGTGCAATGTCCCTTGACACAACAGACAGCAGATGACCTACCCATAGTAAAACAGTGGGAAGACTCAGACCTGCAGTATTTCCAAGAGATAAAACTACCATTACTTCCAATGCATCCACTGGCTGACTATACCCTCCACAACCACACAGGTTATCATTCCACAGATCCTCACACTCTGGAGCATCAACACAATACTTCCTAGATAAGCCATCAGACTCTGAAGATGAAACCCACTTTATCCTCAAATGAAGTATTGATCCATCAAAATATACTCACCTGTTCTAACTCAAACCCAAACTCACAGAAACCAACTATGCCACATGGACAGGCATCATACAATATGCCCTGGAAACCATCAATCTCCACAACTACCTAAACCTCCAGTTTATCAGGCCATCTGAACTCATGCAGGAGACACAATATTATTCTGCCCACTGGCAGAAGGCAAACCTACTCATTAGCTCCATACTCACAGCAGCAATGACAGAGGAGGTGCAGAACCAGCTGGGACATCTACCCACAGCAGTGGAAATCTGGGCTGGAGTACATTAGCTGTATGCTGGTACTATGGCCATGAACTGAACTATGTCCATTACCTCACTAGCCACCACATGCTACACAGATGGAGAGGACCTAGCTGCACACCTTGCAAAAATAAAGTTATACTGCTGTGACCTCATCCTGATGAATGAAGACATCAATGACTGCCTATTCACATGCTTCTTATGTATCTCCATGCCAAACACATGAAACTATGTCTTTGCTGCTCTACCAGAATGCTATACCTCATCTGAAGTTAAATGCCACATCCAGGAAGAACATGGAGTACACACCAGTCAGAATATCAAATCCAGCTTCCAGGCCATCTGCTCCAGGTCAACAAGAATGGATGCAGCCACAAACCCATTTCCAGCCAACCATACTGCAATAACTGCGAAATCTCAGGCCACTGGACCAAAGACTGCTGGTTAAAAGGAGGGAATAAGCATTAGAGACAGAAGGCAAAGAAAGAAGAGTCAAAAGAGCCAAAAGAGTCAAAAGATTCAAAATGCAAAAAATGGAAGACAAGAGACAATGCCAAATCCAAATCAAAGGACAAAAAAGCAAATCAAGCCATGGTCAACCCCAAGAAAAGCGAAAATGAATCAGACAATGACTCATCAGACTCAGATCCTGTTAGCTACTCCACAGGCAGCTCCACCCACTCCTGCTTTAGCTGGATATTGAATAGTGGCTCAATCAATCACATATGTAATAAGTGCACCACATTCAGCACATTTACCCCATTCATTGACTTCATCAAGGGCATCATCAAAAATGGCCCACAGCTCCAGATACTTGGCACTGGCACTGTCTTAGTAGCCACAATGGTCAAAGGCAAACATGATTGAACCATCAAACTAACCAATGTCAGCTACTGCTCAAATGCCTGAGACAATCTGATATCTGAAAGCCAAATGAACCAGAGAGGAATGGAGATAACTAAATGGAATAGTTGCTTTACCATCATGAACCCAGATGGCAAGGTTGTCTTAGAAGGCCAACTACATGGCAACCTCTATAAAATAAATAGTGCCATCACCCCCCCTAATGCCCATTACAACACTGCCTTTACTGTCCAACCACTATCCAATCTTGATCTATGGCATGCCTGATTAGGTCACATCAGCCTAAAAGGGATGCAATACTTCCAATGCCACCAGCTAGTCACTGGCCTCAATCTACAAGGCAGGGGGGAACTGCTATCATGCAATGGATATGCAAAAGGAAAACACCACCAAGCATCATTTCCCAGCATCCCAACAAACTGCACCAAGAATACCATTGTATAACTTCACATGGATATACAAGATCCCTTTGACACATCCATCCAGGGCTTTGTATATACCCTAGCCATTGTTGATAACTACAGCAGAAAGGGATGGAAGGAATATCTTTGCACCAAGAATGAAGCCCCTGGCTTTATCAAAGCCCTTGTCAAATGACTTGAAACTTTTACTGGTCACTGGGTAAAGTCCATCTGCTCCAACCAGAGAGGTGAATTCATAAATGCTACTCTGCAGAAGTACCTCACAGAAAAAGAGATCACCCCACAACAAAATGGGGTTGCAGAATGCTTCAACCAGGCTATCCATGAGAGTGCCCTTGCCATGCTATATGATGCAGGACTATCCAGAGGCACATGAGTATACAAACTATGTCCACAACCACTGCCCAACCCACACACTAACACAAACCATGCCAAATGAAGCCTTCTACAGGAGAAAACCAAGTATGGAAATACTTTGCATCTTCAGATCTTGCTGCCATGTCCATGTACCACCTGAACACTGCCAGAAACTTGATGCACACTCAATAGATGGGATACTGTGTGGCTTTGAATGTGAATCCAAAGCCTACAAAGTATGGATCCAATTTAAATACTAGTTCACTGCCTCATGGGATATTATTGCCTATAAAAAGGTTCTCAGCCAGCCAGATGACAATGGAGTGCCTGACCAACCCCCCAATGCTGCCTGAACTGAGGGGGTGACATAAACCACCTCCAGAACCACACCATTCACTGATAACAACCCTACCAAATCCTCTGGCCCACTCTGATGCTCTGAACAAGTCACTTGCCCAACCTGGAGGAAAGAGGAGGCAGACAGACAGTGAGCAGAAGAGAAAAAAGAAAGGATAGACCAAAGAGCACAAAAGGAAAGGGAAACAGTGCACCCCACTGAGGAATCAACAGTCATGAGCCAAATCACACAAATGGCATATCTCACAGCCCACAGAAAGGAAACCCCACAGAGCTTCCAAAAAGCCACCTCAGGCCCTAATGCTGATGAATGGTGGAAAGCAATGCATGAGGAATTTGAGATGCTACAGAAATGTGAAACATGGGAACTGATTGACAAACCAAAAGACTGCAAGGTTATTGGATGCTGGTGAACATACATGATCAAACAGGGTCCCAATGGAGAAATAACATGCTACAAAGCATGCCCTGTTACCCAAGGATACTCACAAATTCCTGGCATCAACTATAGCAACACATTCTCCCCCACCATTCACCTTGACTCACTGTGCACCATCCTACACTATGCAGCCACACATGGCTGGCACTGAGGCCAAGATAATGTCACCAGAGCATATTCCTACACAGCAAAATTGATCATGAGATCTATATGTGCCAACTTGAGGGCTTTGAAGATGGCATAGACAGAGTGGCCCAACTACTACTTAGCTTATATGGTATCAAACAAGGCTTCTACTTATGGAACAGACACATGAACCAAAGGCTAACAACAAACAGCTTTGCCCATGTCCACTTTGACTACACCATATACACACAAGAAATAGAAAAAGGGAAGGCAATTACTGCAATTCATGTGGACAATGCCCCCACCATTGCTAGCTCCAAAAAAATGCTTGCTGACATCCATTCCCTCCTCCATCATCTATTTGAGATAAATGAAGAGGACCCAGACTGGCTCATGAGATTCTGCATTACTGATGACTATCACAATTGCACCACCACCATATTACAAACCCAATATATTGACATCCTTCTCTCATGACACCACATAAGTGACTGCACACCAGCTTCCACTCCCATGGAACAGGGCCTTGTCCTCTCAAAAAGGGACTGCCCACAGTCAGAGAAAAAGAAGAGCAAGATGATGAAATACCCATACCAAGAGATACTCAGCAGTATCACATGGCTTTCCATTGTCTTACATCCTGACATTGCATTTGTAGTCAGCCAGCTAGGTTAATATGGCACAAACCCTGGGAAAACACACTGGAAAGCACTGATGCATACCCTCTGGTACCTAAAAGGAACCCACAAACTGGGGCTCACACTTGGCCAGATCAGCAGTGCTAATTTAATCTAGCTAACCAGCTTCACCAATACAAACTGGGCACACAATATTGATGACCACCATTCCACCTCTGCCTACATATTCACCCTCAGCAATGCAGTTATCTTATGGAACAGCAAGAAACAAGCCACCATTGCTGCATTCTTCACCAAGGCCAAATATATGACACTAGCACATGGGGTCAAGCAGGTACTTTGGCTATGCCAGTTTCTCAATCACATTGGCATTACCACACATGTGTCAGGACCTACCAAAATACTTATTGACAACATGGATGCCATTTCACTTACAAAAAAGCCCTGCTTC
This sequence comes from Pulveroboletus cf. rosaemariae, assembly GCA_038089275.1. NCBI lineage: Eukaryota > Fungi > Basidiomycota > Agaricomycetes > Boletales > Boletaceae > Pulveroboletus > Pulveroboletus cf. rosaemariae. The sequence continues at coordinate 16,007 of JBBPKN010000647.1, forward strand.
CTGTTATGCTTCCTCTTTTTCCTTTCTTTTCTCCTTGCATCCTTGCATAGCTTCTGCTCTTCTCACACCTCAGATGCTTTCTTGTTCACTTTCTCCAAATATATTCCACTCTTCTCACACTCTGGCCTCACCCAGACTGCTCTCTTGTTATGCCCTTTGCCCAAGCCTTCTATCTTTTAATCAGCTGACTTATAATTATTCCATTGCTTTCCATCCATTTTCACATAGATACTTTACTCTTTATTTATCAGCATGATTACTCTGTTAATCTCTACTTAAACCTTGTTAACTGTACTATAAAGTAGTGTACTTCCTGTCTCCTGTCTCCTTATGCTACTTCTACCTTGTGATCACCTCATAGTTCTCACATCTCCTCTATCCTTGTATCTATATACTTGGAATTCACTTTGTGACCTGGCACTTATCCAGAGAGTCATTAGTATCTGATTTCAGCATACCCCTGGGAGTGTAGCTGGTACCACTTGGACACAACACTTTGTTTGTTATTCTCCACTCATCTTGAGGCTTACCTTTGGTATTGCCTCTTTTACTTTCTCCATAGCAAGGTCTATGCCTGTCCCTATCCAGGCCTAGCATAACACTTCCACTCCTGCACTCACCATATTCCTGTTCATTACCATCTCATGCATGAACAAGTTGAAAACAGCACACTCACACTCATGCATGTGCCCACCACTGAAATGCTCACTGACAGCCTTATAAAATCCCTCATGCAAATCAAACATGAGAGGCTGATTGATGGATTAGTACTGCATCCAGCCTAAGGGGGTATGTTGGAGATCAGGCCAAATGGCAGGCACAAATGGACCCACATTTACCTATGTTTACTATATTCCCTTTTTGGACCATGGCTATATTGACATGACCACTTCTTGCTGCTTCCTCCAGTCCAATACTATTGACTGAAGGTAAGCCCACACTTACTACATGCCATAGATAAATTAATCTTACCTCATGTAAGGGCTAACTGCCTAAACATATAGGTATATAAACACCACAGTCCAATACTATTGACTGGAGGGCTAACTGCCTAAACATATAGACCAGCATATCCTTTCAATAGAGATGACCCCTTCAATGGTTATTCTGATATTCTAGAGGATAATTCCAAACCTTTTCCAGACTCTGAACCTATTCCTATTTACCATGATACTATTACCAATCTTGCTAGCACCATTTGCAGGTTAGCTTGCTCCTTCTGTTGTACCCCTGAAACCTTACAGCATATCAAAGTACATGAATTGGACCAGTTTGACAGAATTGACCTCTGGAAGCTCTGCATTTTCCTGGTTCAATGTGAGTTAAACTTCTAGGATTGTCCCAAAGCCTTTGCCAATAACTGAGCCAAGGTTACTTATGCTCAGTTCTACCTTAAGGGCATGGCATTGGAATGGTTTGAAACTAATCTTCTTACAGAAGATCCTGACATTGTTTTCTATGGATAGATGATTATAAGGAGTTCATTCAGGAACTCTGGACTAACTTTGGATCTCATGATCCAGTCAGAGATGCAGAGCACCAGCTAGACCAGTTAACTATAAAGAATGGTCAATGAATCAACAAATATATAGTCAAGTTTAACAGAATCACATCTCAAGTCTGGGGTTATGGAGGAGGTACCCTCTACCACTACTTCTATAATGGTCTCCCAGACCACATCAAAGATGACCTTTTCCATGTTAGCAAGCCCCTGACCCTCATTGAGCTGTGCCAGCTCACTTAGACCATCAACACTCATTACTGGGAGCATAAATCTGAAATTAGCTGCCAAGGAAAGTCATCTTACCCATCCAAATCATCTGACAAACCCTCCACACCCTTTGCTTTGACCTCTGGCCCTAGGGAGTTGAAGAACAAGTCAGCTAGTCCTTCTGGCTCCTCCAAGTCATTGGTTCCTCAGAAGCAAGACTTATTATCCAAGCTTGGTAAGGATGGTAAGCTCACTGCTGAAGAGTGCAAGCATTGACTCAAGAATCACCTCTGTTTGTTCTGCAGTATTACTGGGCACATAGCAAAGGACTGCCCCAAGTCTTCCTCCAAGGCAGCCAAAGCTTGTGCTGCCAAGACCTCTGCTTCAGAAACCAAACTGGAGGTCTCTGCCTCAAAAGCAAAAAAATAGTCTGCAACCTCTGTAACTCCACATGGGCTGGAGGTTGCATTGATTCTTCCCATGCTTTACTGGAGGTTAGACTTGATGCATCTGTTCTTTTAGATAATGCTTCACTTATGCCTCTTGTTACCCTTGTTTCTTACAAAATTTCTTCATTTTTCACCCTGATTAACTCTGGTTCTTCAGATTGCTTTGTAGACACCAAGTTAGTCAGTACCTACAACCTTCTGACTTATTCTGTTCCTCCATTGCAGCTCCAACTTTTTGATGGTTCTTTCAATTCTATGATTATGAATGCCATTGATCTTTCTGTTTGCTTTGAAACCAGTAATATTACTCTGATAACATTTTATGTCACTCCATTGGATAAATCTAGTTCTCTTGTTCTAGGACACAACTGGCTTGCCCACCACAATCCATTGATTGACTGGGTATCAAGTTGTATCTCATTCTGCTCATTTGAATCAAACATGTCAACACTTCTGAGCTCACTTCTGTAGCTTCCAGTCTTTCTGACCCATGTTGACTCTGAACCTGATTCACTGTGTTCCTCTGATCCCAGACCTCTGTTTATTGAGCTACTTAGCTCATTAGCATTTGCACATGCCTGTAGCCTTGATAACTTAGTCCTATTCTGTCTGCAACTCCAGCTTCCAGAGAGTTATCTCTGTTCTGCCTCCATCACCTCTCCTCCAGCCAACCTTTCTGGTGTCTCTCAGGAATACCATGACTTCACCAATGTGTTTAGCAAAAGCAAGGCTTCTACCCTTGCTTCCCATTACAAGTTTGACTTAAAAATTGATCTGGAAGAAGGCACCTTTCTGCCTATTGGCACCACCTACTTCCTTTTACCCTCTGAGCTTGAAGTGCTCAGAACCTTCTTAGATGAATACCTCTCTATTGAATTCATCTGCCCATCCTCATCCACTCATGCTGCCCCTGTTCTCTTTATTCAGAAGAAGGATGGATCCCTCCAGTTGTGTGTAGATTTCTAAGGACTTAACAAGATCATGAAAAAAGACTACTACCCTCTTTCATGCATCTCTGATTTCCTTGATGCTCTGAGCCACATGACCATCTATACCAAGCTCAATCTTTGGCATGCTTATCATTTAGTCCACATTGCTGAGGGCAACAAGTAAAAGACCTCCTTCCATACATGCTATGGCTTGTATAAGTGGCTTGTCATGCCATTCAGGCTCACCAATGCCCCTGTGGCTTTCCAGTGGTTTGTCAATTCTATCTTTGCTGATCTTCTTGATGTTTCTGTAATTGTTTATTTGGATGATATCCTAATTTTCTCTGCTAACTGGACATCTTATACTGAGCATGTCTGTGAAATCCTCCACTGCCTCTGGAAACACAGTCTCTTTACCAAACCCAAGAAATGCAAATTCCATACTAATTCCACTGAGTATCTTGGGTACCAGCTTTCTTCTTTGGAGCTCACTATGTTCCCTGAAAAGGTTCAATCCATCCTGGATTGACCTAAGCCTCACAAAGTTTGAGACATCCAGTCTTTCCTTGGTTTCACTAATTTCTGCCACCACTTTATCTGGGGCTACTCCAACATTGTCATTCCTCTAACTTGTCTCATCTGCAAGTCAGTCTGTTAGGATTTTGATGCTTCTTGTCATGCTGCTTTCCAGTGCATCAAAGATGCTTTTATGTCATATCCTGTGCCAACAGGTCAACTCTGCTATGTCTCCAGTGCAACTCTGGTTGCTTTCATGCTTTAAGCTGTATATTTCCTGGATCCCTTTACCTCCATCCTTTCCTACCTAATGTTGATTACAACTTTACCTATGCTAACTCCATACCATTCTGATACAACTCTGTAGTTCCTCTGATCTCACTTCCTGTTCCTGTTCCTTTCTGCCTCACCTCTTCCTGTTATTATTTAGTTTTCAGTTTGACATTATTTGACATTGTCTCCTCTGACATCTCCATTCATATCCAGAATACATAGGCACCTGCTTTGCTTATGAGACAACTCCTTTCACATCTTCATTCCTTTCTTAGATAATCTACTTCTCCAAGGTATAAGTATAGGAGCTCTGTATCTTGTACCTTAGTTTGAATATTGACCATAACACAACATTACAATCTTTTTTGACCCCCTCCTGCTTCATAACTTGATATTATATTCTACACTAAGTCTCACAACTTACTTCATGACTTGACATCATACCTTTTAGTGAAAAAGCCCTATGGCTTATCCTGGACCTCTAATAGCTTCCAACTTCTTCATAAATCAGGGCACCTGATACTAGCATAAGGGTGCATCATATAAGGTAAAGCCAAGCCCTGTCCACTCTGGAGTTATCTGAAGTACCCCCAGAGTATGTTGCAGTTTTATAACATTTTACTTTAGCCCCTATTCTGACCCATTGGGTTCCCAATGCTCCTCTCATCATTGAAACTAATGCTTCTGACTATGCAATCACTGGAATCCTTTCACTCTGGTGTCTGAATAATGAGGTCTGCCCTGTTGCTTTCTATTCATGTATGCTTACTGTGCCAGAACTCAACTATGATACCTATGATAAGAAGCTTCTTGTCATTTTCACTGCATTCAAGACTTGGTGACATTACCTTGAAGGTTCCAGTGCTCCAGTTGATGTTGTTACCAATCACAAGAATCTGGAATACTTTGCTATGTTCAAGCTTCTGACTCACCAGCAAGTCCAGTGGTCAGAATTCCTCTTTCAGTTTAATCTGATCATTTGCTTTTGCCCAGGTCATTTAGGTGCTAAGCCTGATGCCCTGACTTGATACTGGAACATTTATTCCAAAGAGGGGAATGGCAACTACACTCATGTCAATCTGCACAACTTCTGTCCCATGTTCATGCAGGAGCAACTTGCTGCATTTCTCTGGGATTTCTCTCTAGCATCTCTGGTTTTCTGGTCCACTTTCCTCTTCAACCTTGAAACCCTCCATTATGACATCCTCTTGGCACTCCCTTCTGATTCCACCACCTCTACCCACTTGTCCAGCACCCTCTCACCTGACTCTCATTGGTTAAAAGATTCAGAAGGCTTCTTGCATCTGGATAACTGCATTTATGTCCCCAATGCCTCTGACTTCCACCTCTGGATTCTCCATTATAAACATGACCACCCCTTATCTGGACACTTCAGACAGAATTGGACACTGAAGCTCATCTGCCAGGAATATACCTGGCCTGGCATTTGAGCATTCATCAAAGAGTACATTTCCTCATGTACAGCTTGCACCTGTGCCAAGATACTCCATCACAAACCCTATGGTTTCCTCAAGCAGCTTCCCATCCCAGAAAAGTCATGGAATTCCATCTCTATGGATTTCATTGAACAACTTCTGGCTTTCTCCAGTTACATGGCCATTCTTATTGTTGTAGATTATCTATCAAAGCAGTATGTCTTCATCTCTACAGACAATAAGGTAACCTTTCCAGAGCTTGCTAAACTCTTTTTACTCCATGTTTTCTCCAAACACAGAATTTCCTCCCATATTACCTCTAATCATGGTTCTGAGTTTGTTTCCCATTTCTTCCATTCCCTGGATTAAGCCCTCAACATCTGCCTCCACTTCACCTCCAGGTATCATCCAGGAGATGATGGTCAAACCAGGTGAATGAATCAAATTCTGGAGCAGTATCTACACATTTATTGCAACTACCAGCAGGACAACTGGTCCAAACTCCTGCCCCTTGCAGAGTTTGCTTATAACAATGCCTCTAATGCTACCACAGGTGTTTCCCCTTTCTTTGCTAACAAGGGCTACCATCTGAACATCTCCATTCACCCAGAATGCAACCTCACCTCTATTCAAGCTCAAGAATACACCATTGATCTCAACTTACTCCACACCTTCCTTTATGAGGAAATAGCTGCTGCCCAAGTCAGATACCAAGAATCCACAGACATCCAGTAATTTCCAGCACTGGATTTTAAAGTAGGTAACCAGGTATTGTTATAGTTTGCTTTTTCAATTTTCAATCACATGACTTTATCTTACCTAACCATGTGGTTATCTAATCTTTTATCTTATCTAGGCATGTGATGGGTCACATGACAGGTCTAGACCCAGAACATAGGGTTAGCCTCATGTCTTCAGCCTGTTCTTTATTTCCATTCTCTTCCATTTCAGAAGCACTGCTCCTTTTTAGCCATTGGCTATTCTCATGGTGACTTCTCTTCCATTTGATGGTGCCTCAGGGTCTATGGGAGAATTCCCATCAGGGTCTTGGTCCATGCACCTTTCTGTACTGTATAAATACTCTAGCCTTAGCATATCTTAAGCCCCAGTCTTGAGCACTTGTATTATCTAGTATAGTGTTTATTCTCATATACTCTTTGCTTTACTCTTATCTATACCAACACCACTAGCCCTTGATTAGGGTTTTATTGTTCTCTGTACACTGTCCAAGAACAACATCATAACAGGTATTCATCAAGGCTAAGTACTTAAGAACTACATGGCTGTTCAAAAAACTTGCCAAAAAGAACTTAGGTCCTTATCTTATTATTGCTCAGGCAGGCTCACTGTTCTTTACACTCTGCCTTTTGGAAAACATGAAGTCCATTCATCTGGTCTTTCATGTCTCTCAAATTGAACTCTCTATCCCCAATGTGATCCCTGATTGTGTGCAATTACCCTTATTACCAGTTGAGATCAATGGTGAACTGGAGTTTGAGATCTCTGAAATCCTAGACTCAAAAATAGACCATAGGCAAAGAAACTGAAAATTGCTATATTTGGTTAAGTGGTTAGGTTATAAGGGTACTAATGAGGAGATCTTTTGGCTTCTCACCACTGAATTAGGGCATGTCTTGGAGATTGTGGAGGAGTTCCACCTCTGTTATCCAGACAAATCTGGGCCATCTTATAATTGACTAAGCAAGTTTGTTGATCCAGCAATCTAGTTACAAGATTTTCCCACCTACTCAATAATTGCTTTTTCAACCTCCTTTTCATCCCCATTATCTACTACCATGATTCCTTTGACCTCTGCACACAGATTTGACAGCTTTCCCATCATCTTGTCAATCTCCCTATTCTTGCTTCCTGAACTTCCAGCATCTTCAGTCTCCACCACCCATGTCTTTTCCAATGCATCAACTAGCTGCCCTAGTAGCTGGTTCTTGTGCTTCACCTCCTGCCATACTTTCCTGCCCACCTCCCTTATCAATGCCTCTATCAGGTAACAGCCCTTGACCATCTGCCAAAAATCCTCCTCTATCTTCTCTGAGTCTGCCCTGCTACTGAGTACTCCTTTCTCTCCTACCTTCTATCTTCACTTCCTCTCTAGCTTCTCCTGGCTGGGACAGTCACACCTCACCTTTGCCTCTATACAGGCAAGGCATGATGTCAACTTGCCCAGACCCACCTTATACTTCAGCCCCTAGTTGTTACATCTCCAGTACCCTGGTTTCTCTTCTGCTCTCCTTTTACCCTTGCTGCTACTCAACTCTACCTGGGCTTGGCAAAGTTCCTCCATCTAAACCAGGTTTGAGTGCTAGGTCTTGACAGCATGTCCCATACTCACCCATTTCCAGACTGCCCCCACTATCTTCCAAGCCTCCTCTGCTTTCTTCCAAGTCTTCTTCTCCTCTCTTCTTATTTTCCCTTGCCACTTCTGCTCAGTATACTTCATGCTGCCAAGCTCCTCTTCATCATCTATGCACTCCTCAAGATACTCATCAGACCAGATATGAATGTTGATAAAGGAAGACATGATAAAAGGAACTTGTGTGGAAGTCTCTGAAGTAATATTCATTTTTATGGGCTCCTGGCCAGCTAAACTCTGATGCTTACTCCAATCACTTACTAATCAAGAGCACATGCTTAGTAGCCTTCAGGGGTTTAGGCCTTAAGAGGGAAATACTATCATATCCCATGTCAATAAGTCAACTCCACTTCATCTCTGATGCAACTCCAGTTGCTTTTACACTTTAAGCTACATATTTCCTGGTTCCCATTACCTCTGCCCCTTTTTACCTAATGTTGATTACAACTTTACCTATGTTAACTCCATACCATTCTGATATAACTCTGTAGTTCCTCTGTTCTCACTTTCACTTTCTGTTCCTTTCTTCCTTATCTTTTCCTGTTATCATTTAGTTTCAGTTTGACATTATTTGATGTTGTCTCCCCTGACATATCCATTTGTATCCAGGATGCATTGGTACCTGCTTCACTTATGAGACAACTCCTTTCATATCTCTGTTTTCTCCTTAGATAACCTGCTTCTCCAAGGTATAAGTATGGTAGTTCTGTATCTTGTATCTTAGTTTGAATATTGACCATAACATGACATTATAACCATCCTTGACCCCCTCCTGCTTCACAACTTAATGTTGTATCCTACACTAAGTCTCACAATTTGCCTCATGACTTGATGTTATATCTCTTGATGAAAAAGCCCTATGGTTTACTCTGAATCTCTGCCCCCCTTTTAACCTCTCCATAAATTGGGGAACCAGTACTAGCATAAGAGTGCACCACATAAGGTAAAGCCAAGCCCCATCCACTCTGGAGTTATCTGGAGTATCCCCAGAGTACATCACAGTTTATAACAAGTAAAGCTCTTCACCTTTGACCACCTATTACTTCTCTTGAGCTACACTGAGCAACAAAACTGTTCCAATATTTGGAATATTTTGATTGTTGAACTAACAACATCTGTAGCTTCAATGCTAGACCTTCAAACCTAGATACATTGGAAAGCCATGATCAAGGGCTTTCTAACCATATATATATAGTGGCTCAAAAAACTGTTCCAATGTTTGCATGTTTTGCACTAAATGCAATGGCTTTCAATAAATACTAATTATCATGCTAGACTATAAGTGTATAAAATGCAGTACTTGCTCTTGGCTTTCTATTGGTCCAATGATCAAAGCATTCGGTTATGTTTTGGTAACATGGCAACCATATCAAAATGGCAACTCATTGGAATAGTTTTTTGACTTTGAATTTCCAATACATATGTTGGACCCTGAAGTGCTGTAAGATGATTATATATCTTAGGTAAGTAATATATTATGTCACTCTTATGTCACTTTAGTACCTGGTATAACCTCCCTTGGCCTTGATAACTGCTTGAATCCTTCTAGACATGCTTTCTATCCATTTTTAACACTTCTTCACAGAAATCCTTTCCCATTCTACCACCACTCTATCCCATAATTGATGAACTCCTGTAGGTGCCCTCTCATAACCTAAAAGGCATCTTTTAAAATGACCCCAAGTGTGTTCAATAGGATTAAGGTCTGGAGATTGAGCAGGCCAATCCAGAAGCTTGATATCTTGCTCCTTAAACCAGATTTGAGCTCTTCTAGAGATATGCTTGGGATCATTATCTTGCTGAAAGATGATTTTATCTGAAGGAATTCCAGAATTCTCCATGCTCTGCAACAATCCTTTCTCCAAAATTGCCACATACTATTCAGCATCCATTCTTTTCTTAACCCTACTCAAAACTCCCACAATATTCCATCCAATATAGCCCCATATCATGAGTGATCCTCCTCCAAACTTAACTGTACCTTTGATCTCTGTTAAAACTATATCCTTGTTGGTTCATGAATAGAACCCTTATTGCAAGGGTGTAAACTCCAGAGGTTTTCAGAGAAGTCTGGAGGTTTCTGAAAAAGATCAAGAAGGGTTTTATTGGTTGAATGGGACTTGGCTTTACCTTATGTGGTGCACCCTTGTACTTTGTGGTGTCCCAATTTACAGAGGGGTTGAACATGGAGAGAAGCATGGTCTTAGCACTTAACATGAGAGACAGGCAGGACAAGGAGCATCAAGCCTAGTCATAATGAGAGTAGGGCCTTTAGGCAGACCTGGAGATACTCCAGAATAACCCAGAGGGTCAGAGGATAAGCTGGGTGGCTTAGTCAGAGTAAGGTCAAGATCAAGACAGGGTGTCTTCATCAATATTCATACTGAGAACAGAGGTAGAACTAAGGTCAGAATTAGAGTGGAATAGGAACAGAGGGCTGGAGAAGCTTGTACTGATGGCAAGGCAGAAAGTATATGAGCATAGCTGGAGTAAAATGGAGTAATAATAGAGGGTCAGAGTTGTATGGAGGGAAGTTAGAGGGCTAGAGTAGCTTACTGGATATGAGGACCAGGTGCAAACTGGGTTAGAATTGGATCAGAATTATAGGATATAATAGTATTCCCTCTTTAGGCCTGAACCCTTGAAGGCTGTTGGCCCAGGAAATGGAGAGTACTGGCACATGATCTAGGTATATGATCTTGTTTAGTAACAATGGAGTGAACAAGTGGAGTGGTATAAAGGTAACAAGCATGTGATCTTATTTAGTGGCAATAGGGTGGATAATTGGAGTTTTGACTTGTGCCTCAAATAAAAATGGTTAATTCACTGGCAATTATTGTTTTTCTGTTACAATAACATGTCTGCATTTGAAAACATTATAACATGGCTGTTATAAACTGTAATGTACTCCAGGAGTACTCTGGATAACTTCAGAGTGGACAGGGCTTGGCTTTACCATATGTGGTATGCCCTTATGTTAAAACTTATATCCATTGAATGAAACCCCTATGGCTAGAGGACAAAGGTTAGGCTCTAGCACCTTGGTAGTGCATGAATCTGAGGGAAGGTCATAACTCCAGAGACTCCAGAGATGTCTGGAGGCATCTGGAGGGATTCAGGAAGGATTTCATTGATTAGACAGGACTTGGCTTTACCTTATGTGGTGTACCCTTGCACTTTTCAGTGTTCCAATTTACAAAGGTGTTGGGGATGGGAAAGAGAGTATTCTTGATGCTCAACAAGAGGGACAGGCAAGACAAGGAGAGTCAAGCCTAGTCATAGGGGTGGGACCTTATGATTCCTTCAAGGATATCACTTGATCCCAGAGGTGCTCCAGAGTAATCCAGAGAGTCAAAGTGAGTCTAAGGGCTTGAGCAGAGTGAGGACAATGACAAGGGGGTATTTATGTTGATATTCATACTGAGGTACAAAATATAGAACTATAGTACCTATATCTCAGAGAGGCAGAACTATCTAAAAGTATAATAAAGTAAGACAGATGCAAACTCAGAAATGAAGCAGATGTCTAAATATCTAAGAAATGAATGGAGATGTCAGGGAAGATAATGTCCAATTATATCAGACTGAAACTGAAGGATGACAGGAAAAAGTGAAGGGAAACAGGAACAGGAACAGGAACAAAAACAGAAATAGTAACAGTAACTGAGAGCAGAACTAGTAATGGAGTTATATCAGAGTGGTCTAGAGAAGGTAAAGTGAAACTAAGGTAGTACTTAACTGGAACAGAGATAGAACTAGAAATAAGATAGGGTAGAGCAGGAGCAGAGGGCCAGAGAAGTGTATACTGATAGAAGGGTGGAAAGTGTACATGTGTAGCTGGGGTGGAATGGAATGGTGACAAAGGACTGGAGTTGCCTGGAGGAGAGTCAGAGGGCTAGAGTAGTTTACTGGATATAAGGACCAGTTGTAAGCTGGGTCAGAATTGGGTTGAAATTGAATTGGAGGTATGGAATATGATATTTTATGCTAATACTGGGTACCCTGATTTATGGAGGGGTTGGAGAAGGGTCAGAGACTTAGGGTAGGTTGTAGAGCTTTTTTTACTGAGAAATATAACATTAAGTCATAAGGCAAGTTGTGAGACTTAGTGTAGGATACAATATCAAGTCATAAAGCAAGAGGAGGTCAAGAATAATCATAACATCATGTTATGGTTGATATTCAAACTGAGGTACAAGATACAGAACTACCATACTTATACCTTGGAGAAGCAGGTTATCTAAAAAGGAAATGGAGATACAAAAGAAGTTGTTTCATAAGTAAAGCAGGTGCCAATGTATCCTGGATATGAATAGAGATGTTAGGGGAGACAACATCAAATAATATCAAAACTGAAACTAAAGGATAACAGGAAGAGGCAAGAAAAAAAGGAACAGAAATAGGAAGTAAGATTGGAGGAACTACAGAGTTATTGTTATGAATGAACAGTTCAGATGCACAAGAGTCACATGACAAGCACATGACCATGAGACTCATATGCCAGATTGAGCCAAACCCTAGGCTATGGTTAGTTCTATTCAGAGTATCCTCAACTAAAGGGTTAGCACAGGATTTAGCAGCAATCTCAGATGAAGGTATCTCCCAATCTAATCTAGATGACATCAGATCTTAGATCTTAGATCTGGATCTTGATTGATGGATCTGATCTGTGGCAGAAATCCAGATGGGATCTTCTCAGCCTCAAGGCTAAGGTGCTGCCTTTATATCTGTTGACCCTAAAGTCTTCCTTTCCATTCTATTAATTCTCTTCCATTCCAAACCCTTGATACACATGGCCATTTAGTCATACCCTCTATCCTCACCCTATGCCCAATTACCATATTCATATTTATCCCAGCTAGACTTGGTGGTCTGTGCACCACCCTAGATAGTATAAATAGGCCATTCATGTAGCTCTTAGCTCCCTAGCTTTGAGCACTTGTTTGTTTAGCCATCTAGGCATTTCAATAGACAAGCTAGTGTTTGGACTTTACTTCTCAGGCCTAACTACCCTGAGTATTCCCTCATCTTAAGTCCTGCACTACATCTAGGGTCAGGCATCTATAATCTACCCTCTATTCTTCTATTCTATACTGACATTGACATCGGCACAACTCCAAGGTCACTGGGATTAGGGTTATTCTCTCCTTGTACCAAGTCCGACACTGAGGACTGTAACACTTGCTCAAAGCTATTTACTTGGGCTTGTGCACTGAAAAATGTGCATCTCAAACAAGCATCGAGATAACAAAGCTAGAGCGAGTAACCATACAGAGAAACTTATCCTTTCCATTATACATTAAGTGCTGGTTGACAACTGGTTAAAGGCTTAGCTGCAAACTAGAGATCAGATCGGCAGTAGAAAAGAAGAACTCAAACTGTACATCATACTTCAAACAGTCAAATCGCAAGACTCTATTAGAAGGCTTAGGTGCAGACTAGAAGATAGTAGTCAGAAGAACAAAACAATGAACAACCATTATCAGAGAATATATTTCAGAGTCAAAGTCAAGGATGCAGACATCTCCATTCAGTGCAACAGTCCCCCTTCCTTCATTTCCTCAGAATGCTCTCTCTCATGTCAAGATTGGTGGAAAGAGTAGTCATGAAGAGGGGATGAAGAAAATAGAAGTTAGGTTGCCAAAGAAGAGTTCTCCTGCAGAAGCAGTCATTGTGCCTGCTTTATCAAAGCCTTCATCAGCAGTTAATGCATCTGCTTCATTAAAAGCTATTCAGAGTCAAGCAGTTCCAGGACCTGCTACATCAAAACCTATGAGAAGAGCAGTAGCCCCTGCATTGTCAAAAGGTTCAGAGTCGAGTCCTTTGGAATTGAAAGTCCTCATTTGCAAGGTTTGCAAAGGAGTTGGCCACTATCTGGTCAACTGTCCCTCATGTTTCAATTGCAGTGTCAATGGACATATAGCCAAGGATTGTCCAAAGGGAGTTAGATGTTATGCATGCAAAGCAACAGGTCATAAAGGGATTACCTGTGAGCAATGCCCAGCAAGAATCAGAGTCCGAGTAGAGGAATTGGAAATAAGGGTGAGACCCGAGGTCAAGGCCAAGGCTTTGAGGTTTCCAGTTTCTTCAGCTGACGAGTTGAGGAAATTGGTGTTGAAGAATGCCACAAGAAAAGTGGTTGATGAATCAAAACAAGAGAAAAAAGTTTTGTTTACACCAGATACAAAACCAGATCAAGCAGCAAAGGACAATATAATGGAAAATCTTCTGAAGTCCCTGATCAAGACAAAGAAGGAAGTAAAGGATCTTCATACCTGAGTTGCAAGACTGGAAATGTTGATGGCAACACAAGACTCTTTATTATCAGAGGAACAAAGTAATCCAGAGATGAAAGTGTTGAGTGATGCTCCATGAGTAGAAAAGGATAGCAAGGACATTCATAAGGAAGAACCAAGTATTGGTTCAAAGATGAAAGCAGAGAAGAAAGTGAAACAGTCTAGGAAAATGAAAAGCAAGAAAGAGACCAGAGTAACTGATTCAAAGCAAGTAGAAACTGAATCAGGAAAAGTCAAACTGGAAAGTTCTCAAACTATTTTAGAGTCATCTGAGTCAGAATCGCAGATGAAAGGTTCACTTACACTTAGGTGTGTGAATTGAGTAGAAGCAGATAATGATTTTGGATTGTTCAAATTTCAGAGTTTCTCAAAATCCGAAACCATACCCCCAGAAGTAATTGCAATGCATAAGGCTAAAGGAAAAGGAAAGCAAGTGCAAGCAAAGGTTTCTGAAGATCTAGAGCCCATTAGTCTGGATATACAGTCTGGTCCATTATCACCAGAATCAAGGTTTATGGAGCTTTTGGAATTGCCCAAGAGTTTCAAATCAGAGCTTCCTGTGAATTCATGGAATTATGCAGATAAAGATTTCCTCCCTACAGATCAAGAGCTAGATTCTGTCTATGGTTCCTTCAACTATGACCTGCAATGGGATCAGACTGATCATGAAGAAATAGGTGGTTATTTCAAATGGGATTTACAGATTGCCAAGGCTTAAAGTCTTAAGGATTTAGAGAAATCTGAATATGAACCGAAATGTTCTGAAACTACACAGGACCTAGACACATCATTAAACTGTTCACCATCTCCTCCCAAGGTTCATTGGATTCATGTTACTCCTCCCCATGATTCAACCATGTTAGAAACAATAGAAGAGGAAGATGAAAACAAGGTGGTTCTGTCACCAAAATCACCTATATCAGAGTTTTTGGAGTGCAATCTGTTCTTTGAAGAAGACAAAGATCAGATTAAGAAAGAAACTTGAGAGATGCAAGAATATCTCAAGAAAGTACATCATGATCAAGGATGGTCTACTCCTTTATAGAAAGAAAATGCTTTGCCAAGGAGTTCTTGTAGTCAAGATCTAGTTTCAGAAACAGAACAGGCAATAGAAGATCAAGATTGGCAAGAATGATTCAGAGAAATACAGGTGGAAGAAGAAGCAAAAATAGCTGAACTCTCACCTATAATATCTGAAGAAGAAAAGTTCATCTCTCAGATGAATAAGATATTGCAACTTTGACAAGTGGAATGGCAAATTACAGCTGAGTTAATTTCTGAAAATGATGAAGCTGTTTTAGGTTCAGAGATATCACAAGTTGAAAGAGTTGCTCTCCCTGAAAAGGGGATTGAGTATTCTT
>JBBPKN010000648.1:0-27618 GCA_038089275.1 Pulveroboletus cf. rosaemariae
CATTTCTAATTTCTTTTACCTTTAATTCCAAAAGAAATTCATCTCTTGTTGTTATTGTTTCAAGGTTTTTATAAATATCTGTTAAAGGTGAGTTTCAAATACATAATGAATTTATACCTTTTTCTTTTTTTTTCTGAGGAATTAAGCACCAATTTTATGCTATCAGCTGAGCTTTTTTGAGAACCCTCTTTGGCAAATGAAACAACTGTATTCATAGGACAAGAATTAAATAATACACTGGCAGAAGAAGGAGAAAAATGACCCCAATCACCTCGATCAATTGAAGTCACATTTATTTTAAAGGCTTTTGTTCTAAGGCAAACTTGTCCAACCAGTATGCTCTGGCCACTTTTCCATACATACTATTGTCCAGAATTTCTTCAATTCCAGATCCTTGTACCTTTTGCTTAGCAGCTTCTGCTGCCAGCACTTGCATATCTACCATTGGAGCTTCATAAGTGTTTGGTTGCCCTGCAACCAGCTCAAAGTCCCCAAACATTACTACCTGTCTTCTTGCTCTGTTTGGTGCCAGAGCTGTGGCAGGTATCTTTCTTGGGTTAAAATTGGAGGGAGAAGTAAAAGAGAGGTTAGAGCAACAGTCTCTTGCCACATGACCCATTTTGTGGCATTTGAAACATTCTTTTCCTCTAAAATTCACTGCATCTAACTCCATTGGTGCTCCTCTACCCAGCTGAGTTCCCATGGCTGTAAACCTTTGAGGAGGTTGCCACTGAGGACAAGGGCAATATTGATTGTTGACTTGTGGGGAAGTCATCTGAGTTTGAGAAGGAGGACCTTGTGGTGATTACCATCAGTTGACAGGAGCTCCATGCTCAACTGCCATGTGCTCATAAGCACAACCTATAACTCAAAACTGATTGATCAGCTTCAAAACTGAATTCTCTAATCCCTGCAGCATTGCATGTTGATAAATCCTATATTGAACTTGCTCCCTGAGCAATTTCATCACATGGTGTTCATCAATTTTGGCATCTTTTTGCAAGACAATAAAGTCCTGCAAATAATCATCTATTTTCCCTGTATGCCTCAAACCTTCCAATTTTTTCAGAGCTTCATGAGCAAGCTTGTCAATGTGAAAATATCTTTTGATGTCCTCAAAGAGATCCTTCCTGCTAGGCCATTGTTCCTTTTCCAAACAGTCTTCAAGAATTAGCTGGGCATAACCCTCCACTTTTCCTTCCATTTGAGATAGCACACCCATGGTCCTTGTTTGATTATCTTTCCAGTCTATACTGGGCTTCCATACCCTTATTTTTTCCCATCACAGGTATCACTTCTTTCTATCCCCATCCCACTTTCCTGGGTCCACAACCTTTTTTCCCATGCCTTCTCATAACTCTCTCAACAAATCTTCCATATTTGTTTCTTCTGCCATTTTTTTAGGCCTTGAAGAAAAGGATGGTTCCAATGGGTAGTTTTGTCCTAACCACCCTAGATTGCTCAATGGTAGTGGGTCCTGGATTGTAAATTTGAAGAGGGGTTCTTTAATGGATGGGCTGGACTCTGGTACCTCTACCTGACTTTTGTACTCCTCCTTTTCTTGCCTTGGAGTGGACACATTTGACTAATGATCAACAAATGCAAGGGAATATGCAAACTGAGTGAAGATCTCTAGGTTTCCTAAGCACAGAAGAGGGCCTAAGTGATTTTAGTCTGTTACTAGCCACTACCTTCCTATCTCTGGCTTTGGTTGCTTGGAAATCTAAAGCCATCTGCCTGTCAAAAATGTTGAATCTCCTCTGAAAATTCTGTCTCCCTTCTTCATCTCCTGAAAATCCTAAAATTGCTTCATTGATAAGATCTTTTAATTCTTCCTCATGCCCCCAAGGGTAAGCAACTTTGTAGGGCATAAACTGATGTAACCTGTTTCCTATAGAACTCCTTTCTGCACAGACCAAGTTTGTAGTCTTGCACAAGTGAAACACAACTCTTGATGCATTGACTAAATCCTAACACCTAAGCTTGGTGTGTGCTGCCTAGTCCTAATCCTGAGTGATGCTTTTGAACTAGTGGCACCAAACTAGGCAATAGTGAAAAGAAAAGATAAAAGCCAAGAGAGAACAAGAACAATAAAGATTCAAGTGCACAAGACTGGAAAAACCCAGGCTTGAGCCAACCTCCTTATATATTGCTACATAATGTGCACAGACCATGCAAATGGTGCTGGCCCTAAAGTAGTGTATAGTAAGCCAACCAATAGCAATAAAGGAGTAGGGACCTAGAAATACATGAGTTAAACATTGTTATAAATGTTTTGATGTACTCTGGGGGTACTTCAGATAACTCCGGAGTGAATGGGGCTTGGCTTCACCTTATGTGGTGTGCCCTTATGCTAGTACCAAGTGCCCTGATTTATGGAGGGGTCGGAACTATCAGAGGTCCAGGATTAGCTGTGGGGCTTTTTCCCAACAAGAGGCATGACATTAAGCTGTGGAATAAGTTAAGGGACTTTAGGGTAGGGTACAATGTCAAGTTGTGAGGCAGGAGGGGTCTGGGGGGAATCATAACATTATATTATGGTTGATATTTAAACTGAAGTACAAGATACCAAACTCCAGTACTTATACCTTAGGGAGACAGATTATCTAAGGAGGGAATGGAGATATGAAAGGAGTTGTCTCATAAGCAAAGCAGGTGCCAATGCATTCTGGATACAAATGGAGATGTCAGGGGAGACAACATCAAATAATGTCAAACTGAAACTAAGTAATGACAGGAAGAAGTATGGCACAAAGGAACAGGAACAGAAAGTGAGGTCAGAGAAACAACAGAGTTGTATCAGAATGGTATGGAGTTAGTATAGGTAAAGTTGTAATCAATCATTAGGTAGAAGAAGACAGAGGTAAAGGGAACTAGGAAACATGTAGCTTAAAGTGTAGAAGCAACCAGAGTTGCATTGAAGACATAGTGGAGTTGACCCATTGGCATGGAATATGACAAACATGAGGCATGACATCAGAGTCTAGATTGCTCTAGACTTGTGCCATGTGAAGATGTGAAAAGGTGAAAAGGTGAAATTGTAAAGATGTGAAGATGTCATGTAATGTGATAATGTGAAGAGCTACAGTAGTATGAAGATAAGTTCAAAAAGAGTAAAAATGAAAAAGTGCATTATAACAAAGATAAGATAAGGTCACATGATCAAAAATGTGAAAAATATACTATAATACTGACTAGAAATGAAAATAAAGTACAAGAATACAAGTGGTTAAAGCTGGAGGCCTTGTACTGAATCTCACTACATATTTATACTTTATCTGTCAGTGCACAGATCATTTCTGGGATATAGAGTAATATTAAATAAGGAAATAGGGCATAGGGCATGCTAACTAAGAATATGATCAAGTGACCATGCAGATAAGGTATGTATAAAAAGGCTATGAAGAATAGAAGGTCAGAATCTCAGAGTAAGTAAAGGTTAAACCATGCCCTTAATTATGAGGCCAAGGAGATTTCAGCTGGATTAAGATTAGATTCATCAGAGATTAGATCAGGAGATATCATTATCTAAGATGCTAGATTTAACCATAAGCTATGCCCATAAATCCAGAAAAAAGACTCTGAATATCAACTTAACCATATCCTAGGGTTTGACCTTATTTGGCATAGGATTCTCATGATCACATGATGGTCACATGACTCTTGTGTCACATTTGCAACAATGGGGTCATTAACTATGTCAGATGGGCTAATATCACAGAGTTGCCCACTTTCTTCTTGTAATTCTTCATTAAATAACTCAGACATACTAAGGAAGTAATATTATGATTCTCTTTTTCCTTCCAACTCTATTTCTTTTCCAGTTACTCTCTACCCTTTAAATATTGCAAATTCTTCTGTGTTTCATATATTTGCAATATGGTAACTGTTTTATCTTTTTCAAATAGTCTATTTGCAATTTACCATTGCAAATCTTATAAAGTGCATTTCATATTTATTATTTCATATTCTGGACATGTTTTATTAGCCTATTTGTTGCATATCAACTTCTTATTTGTCATGCTCATTTAGCATGTCCCTTTTATTACTAATCCTATGTAAATCCCATTTTCCTTTTAGATCAACAATAACCTTTACTATAGTATAAGAAATAGTACTTTATACATATATTTCTCATGCTATTTCTCCCTTCCCATTCTCTCTAGCTAGATCTGGTATACATGTATCTGTGCACTAGTAATACATCCTTTTTCTGTTGGTATTAACAGCCCAACTGCTTATCCACTTTACCCCTGGCAATAGCATTTCACTAGGCAACCTGTACTTGTATCTTGCAAGTGCAGATGTACCCTGGTTCTCCTCAGTCCCCACCTCATAAAAGGCCTTGGGACTTGTCCACTTGTGTATCTTTGAAGGACTACATTGTTATAAATGACAAGTTCAGAAGCACAAGAGTCATGTGCTCATTACATGATTATGAGACTCCTATGTCAGATTAAGCTAAACTCTAGGCTATGGTTAGTTCTATCAGAGTATTCCTCAACTAAAGAGTTAGCACAGGATTGCATAGCAAGATCTCAGATAATGGTATTTCCCAATCTAATCTAGATAACATCTGATCTTGGATCTTAGATCTAGATCTAGATTAATGGATCTAATTTGTAGCAGAGATCCAGATGGGATCTTCTTGGCCTCAAGGCTAGGGTGCTGTTATGGTGTCAGATGGTATATGACTTGTTCTAACCCTAACTAGCCTGCCTTGAAAGAGTATGCAATAGTTTTGATATTAATGGCTTCAGATTGAATAGATAAAAAGAGGATAATATACTCAGGAGAGCAAACCCTGAAAAGCCATTGCACTAGTATCCAGAAAAAGCCCTTGTATTAAGACTAATTAGGAGTGAAGACAAAGAACAGTGTAAATAACAAAGTGGTTAAAGCTAAGGGCTAAGAACTGAATCCACTAAGGTATTTATACCTATTTTGTCAGTGCATGGACCATTTCTGGGGCAAAGAGAAATACTAAATAAGGAATTAAAGCATAGAGCATGCTAACTGAGAATATAACCAATGGGCCATGCAGTAAGGATGTGTATCAAGAAAAAGGCTATGTAAAATAAAAGTCAGGATTTAAGATTAGTGGAGATTAAATCATACCCCTAGCCATAAGGCCAAGAAAATTCCATCTAGAGATCTGCTATGATTGTATCCAACCCTCATCTGAATCAAGACCAGATTCATTGAAGATACAAATTGGGAGATCAATCTGTCATCTGAGATACTAGATTCAACCATAAGCATTGTCCAAATCCAAGGAAAATACTCTAAAGACAACTTAACCATATCCTAGGGTTTATCCTTGTTTTGCAATAAAGTCTCACAGTCACATGCTTGTCATGTGACTCTTCTGCTAGTAAACTATTCATTTGTAACAGACACTGTATTTATATTTATTGACTTTAAAATTTTTCTTTTTATTTCTGCACTTCTTTTCCATT
Source organism: Pulveroboletus cf. rosaemariae (assembly GCA_038089275.1). NCBI lineage: Eukaryota > Fungi > Basidiomycota > Agaricomycetes > Boletales > Boletaceae > Pulveroboletus > Pulveroboletus cf. rosaemariae. Next base: position 5,460 of record JBBPKN010000648.1, read on the forward strand.
TTAGGCCCTTGATACATATGATCCTTTGTCATACCCTATAACCATGCTCTATGCCCTACTTCTATATTAGTATTTATTCCTGGAAGGCTTGGTGATCTGTGTGTCAGACATCAGGCCAAATGGCAGGCATGAATAGACTTACATTTACCTATATTTCCTGTATTTCCTTTTTGGACTGTGACTATGTTGACACAACTGCTCCTTGCCACTCCCTCCAGTTCAATACTATTGACTGGAGGTAAGCCCACACTTACTATATGCCATAAATAAATTATACTTACCTTATGTAAGGGCTAACTGCCTAAACATATAGGTACATAAACACCATAGTTCAATACTATTGACTGGAGGGCTAACTACCTAGACATATAGACCAGCATATTTTTTTAATAGATTATAATCCCTGTATAGTGCAATGTCCCTTAATGCAACAGACAACCAACAACCTACCCATAGTGAGACAGTGAAAAGACTCAGATCTGCAGTATTACTAAGAGACAAAACTACCATCACTTCCAATGCATCCACCAGCTAACTATACCCTCCACAACCACACAGGTCATCATCCTGCAGATCCTTATACTCTGAAGCATCAACACAATACTTCCTAGATAAGCCATTAGACTCTGAGAATAAAACCCACTTTACCCTCAAATAAAGTATTCTCCCATTAAAATATACTCACCTGTTCCAACTCAAATCCAAACTCACAGAAACCAACTATGCCACATGGACAGGCATCATACAATGTGCCCTGTAAATCATCAATCTCCACAACTACCTGAATCCCCAGTTTATCAGGCCATCTGGACTTATGCAGGAGACACAATGTTATCCTATCCACTGGCAGAAGGCAAACCTACTCATTAGCTCCATACTCACAGCAGCAATGACAGAGAAGGTGCAGAACCAGCTGAGACATCTACCCACAGCAGTAGAAATCTGGGCTGAAGCACATCAGCTGTATGCTGATACTACAGCCATGAACTGGACTATGTCCATCACCTCACTAGCCACCACATGCTACGCAGATGGAGAGGACCTAGCTCCACACCTTGCAAAAATGAAGTCATACTGCCATGACCTCATCCTAATGAATGAAGACATTAATGACTACCTATTTGCATGCTTCTTATACATCTTCATGCCAAACACATGAGACTATGTCTTTGCTGCTCTACCAGCACACTATACCTTATCTGAAGTTGAATGCTGCATTTGGGAAGAACACAGAGTATATACCAGTCATAATATCAAATCCAGCTTTTAGGCCACCCACTTTAGGTCAAACAAGAATGAATGCAGCCATGAATTCATTTCTGGCCAACCATACTACAATAACTGCGAAATATCAGGCCACTGGACCAAAGACTGCTGGTCAAAAGGAGGGAATAAGCATCAGAGACAAAAGGCAAAGAAAGAAGAGTCAAAAAAGCCAAAAGAGTCAAAAAATTCAAAACATGAAAAAGAAAAGACAAGAGACAACACCAAATCCAAATCAAAGGACAAAAGAGCAAATCAAGCCATAGCTGACCCCAAGAAAAGTGAAAACAAATCAGACAATGACTTATCAGACTCAGACCCTGTCAGCTACTCCATGGGCAGCTCCACCCACTCCTGCTTTAGCTGGATATTGGATAGTGGCTTAATCAATCACATATATAATAAGCACACCACATTCAGCACATTTACCCCATCCATTGACTCCATCAAGGGCATTGTCAAAAATGGCCCATAGCTCCAGATACTCAGCACTGGCATCATCCTAGTAACCACAATGGTCAGAGGCAAATGTGATTGAACCATTAAACTAACCAATGTTAGCTACTGCCCAAATGCCTGAGACAATCTGATGTCTGAAAGCCAAATGGACCAGAGAGAAATGAAGATAACTAAATGGAATAGTTTCTTTACCATTACAAACCCAGATTGCAAGGTTGTTTTAGAAGACCAACTGCATGGCAACCTCTATGAAATAAATAGTGCCATTGTCCCCCCTAATGTCCACTACAACACTGCCTTCACTGCCTAATCACCATTCAATCTCAATCTATGGCATGTCTAATTAGGTCACATTAGCCTAAAAGGAATACAATACCTCCAATACCATCAGCTAGTCACTAGCCTCAATCTACAAGGTAGGGGGAAACTACTATCATGCAATGGATGTGCAGAAGAAAAACACCACCAAGCACCATTTTCCAGCACCTGTTATAAATGTTAAAACTTTATCCCAGTAGAAGGAGACTGTTAAAAACCTATACCAGTATGGGTATACTTTTAACCAGTTCCTTTCTGAATGAAACCCTTGATGCTGAAAGAAGGTCATAACTTCAGAGAGCTCCAGGGAGATCTAGGAAGGGTTTCAATGATCAAACAGGACTTGGCTTCACCTTATGTGATGCACCCTTGCACTTTCTGGTGTCCTGATTTACATAGATGTCAGAGGTGGGTAAGAAGGCTGTCTCTATGCTTAACAGGAGGAATAGGCAGGACAAGGAGAGTCAAGTCTAGTCATGGGGGTGAGACCTTGTAACTCCTTCAAGGATATTACTTGGCCTCAGAGGTACTCTGGAGTAATCCAGAGGGTCAGAGTGAGCCTGAGGGCTTAAACAGAGTGAGGATGAAGACTAGGGAGTGTTCTGTCATTTTTGTTGATATTCATACTGAGGTACAAGATACAAAACTACAGTACTTATACCTTAGAGAGGCAGAACTATCTAGGAGTGTATTGAGGTGAGACAAGTGCAAACTCAGAAGCAAAGCAGATGTCTAAATATCTATGAAATGAATAGAGATGTCAGGGAAGACAATGTCCAATCATGTTAGACTGAAACTGAAGGGTGACAGAGTGCAACAGGGGAAAGCAAGGAACTGGAATGGAACTGGAATAGTAACAATAATGGTAACAGTAACTGAGACTGGAAATGGTGATGGAGTTATACCAGGACATTCCAGAGATGATGAAGGGGAACTAGGGTAGTACTTAACTGGAGCAGAGATAGACTAGAAATGGAATAGGGTGAAGTAGAAGCAGAAGCCTGGAGAAGCATATAATGCTGAGGGACAGGAAGTGTACATGCATAGCTGGGGGAGACTGGAATGGTGATGGAGGACTGAAGTTGCCTGGAGGGGAGTCAGAGGGCTAGAGTGGCTTACTAGGTACAAAGATCAATTGTAAGCCAGGTTAGGATGGGGTCAGAGTTGGGTCAGAGGTCCAGAATATGACAATAAAGTTGCAACATACTTCAGGGGTACTCTAGATAACTTCAGAGTGGACAGGGCTTGGCTTTACCTTATGTGGTGCACCCTTGTGCTAGTACCAGGTGCTCCAATTTATAAAGGGGTCAGAAACTATTGGAGGTCCAGGATAGGCTGTAGGGCTTTTCCCAATAAGAGATATGACATTGAGTTGTGAAGTAAGTTGTGAGACTTAGTGTAGGGTATGACTTTAAGTTGTGAAGCAGAAGGGAGTCTAAGGGGATTATAATATTGTGTTATGGTTGATATTCCAACTAAAGTACAGATACAGAACTCCCATACTTATACCTTAGAGAGGCAGATTATCTAAGGAGAGAACAGAGATATAAAAGGAGTTGTCTCATAAGTGAAGCAGGTACCAATGTATCTTGGATATTGTCATATCCTGAATCTCTGACCCAATTCTGACCCCATCCTGACCCAGCTTACAATTGATCTTTGTACCTAGTAAGCTACTCTAGCCCTCTGACTTCCCTTCAGGCAACTCCAGCCCTCCATCACCATTCCAGTCTCCCCCAGCTATGCATGTATACTCTCCCAGACTTCTGCTCCCACTCTGCCCCATTCCATTTTTAGTCTATTTCTGCTCCAGTTAAGTACTACCCTAGTTTCCTTCATCATCTCTGGACCATCCTGGTATAACTCCATCACCATTCCTGGTCTCAGTTACCATTACCATCATTGTTACTATTCCTGTTCTGTTCCTGTTCCTTGCTTCCCCCTGTTTCATCCTGTTACCCTTCAGTTTCAGTCTGACATGATTGAACATTGTCTTTCCTGACATCTCCATTCATTTTATAGATATTTAGACATCTGCTTCACTTCTGAGTTTGCACCTGTCTCACTTTGTTACACTCCTAGATAGTTCTGCCTCTCTGAGATATAAGTACTGTAGTTTTGTATCTTGTACCTCAGTATAAATATCAACAAAACCACTCTCTTGTCATTATCCTCACTCTAATTGAGCCCTTGGGCTCACTCTGACACTCTGGGTTACTCTGGAGTACCTCTGAGGCCAAGTGATATTCTTGAAGGAATTGCAAAGTCCCACCCCCATGACTAGGCTTGACTCTCCTCAGCCTGCCTGTTCCTCCTGTTGAGCATAGAGACAGCCTCCTTACCTACCTCTGACATCTATGTAAATCAGAACACTGGAAAGTGCAAGAGTGCACCATATAAGGTGAAGCCAAGTCCCATTTGATTATTGAAACCCTTCCTAGATTCCTCTGGAGCCCTCTGGAGCCCTCTGGAGTTATGACCTTCCTTCAGTGTCAAGGTTTTCATTCAAAAAGGAACTGGTTAAAAGTATACCCATACTGGTATAGGTTTTAACAGTCTTCTTTTGTTGAGATAAGTTTTAACAGTATATTTATACTCATATTTGCACTTTTCCAAGCCTTTACTTCAGAATTGGCCTCCACTGTCTCTCAACACTCAACTCTGAACCACCTGCATGCTTGGCACACTTATGGGTGATCTTTCTGAGATCTCTGGAACTTTGTCCCATCCCTTACATCATCTGTCAGGATATGACCTCCAATAACACCATTATAACCTCATGCTCTTCTGGGCATTTGACCCCTAAGTTGATCTAGTCTTCACATGGCACAAGCCCCTTACCACCTCTGACCTTCTGAGTCACTCCAAGCCACTCTAATGTGCTACAACATCAGTTACTGGCCCTAGTCACTTGAGACATATGTGCCTAGATTCAACTTCTGACTCCTGACTCTGGCATTTCCCTATTCCTGACTCCAGGCTCTCCAGAACAGCTGTGATTCTCTACTATCATACAGTATTACCGGTTCTTATGAATCCTTGAATATAGCTTAGGTTATGGTTTCCTATCCATGAGTATTACTCCCTCTGTTTTTTTTTCCATTCTTTTCCAGTAGCTGACTCTGATTCTCTGACACTTTGTTGTCACCTGGTAATCCTCAACAGAAAACCACTCCATGTCACTCTGGACCATTCTAACCAGCTTCCCATGCCTAGATCTAGCCATTGTAGTCTAAGCATCCTCTAGTCATTTCCTGGCCCCTTCTTGACAAGTCACTCCAGGATTATCAATAGGCAGTCATCAACCTCTTGCATCTGCTCTCTACTCCTAGGCAACCCATTTCTGGCCATTGGTCCTAGCCTTTCAAGATCCATTCTCCTAAGCATGACAAGTCTATTAAACCTGTATTTCTTTTCTCCCCAACCTCCAGCACCACCTTTCCATGCACTTCCACTTCTTCCAACACCTCTCCATTTTTTTTAATTTCACCTCTTCTGCTCAAGCTATCAGATCTCCACATACCCTATAAACTGTTGGCTTTACTCTGTTGATGTCTAGCATTACTCTCTGCTAAATGATTTGTGTTCACTGATTCTAGAACACCACTAACTCACCCACTGTGGTCTGTTGACCCCAGGTATTGAGTAGTATCTTGTCTGTTCACTGGATAACACATGCCAGCATCCTGTGCACCCTCCATAGCTCTGTACCACTTTGGTCTCAGCTAACTCTGATCTTGAATCACAGTTTTTTTTTGTTATGATCTGGTAGTTATGACTCCATTGTTTAAGTGCACAGTTATTTCTGTGACACTCTGCTCTCTGTAGCATGCCAGTTTCATCTGTTGATATGTCCACCAGGAAGATACCTCCATCTGCCTCTGATCTTCTCCAAACTTGTAGCATTGGACCCTTTATTCTTCTTTGCCCTTGGCATCTCTGCCCTCTGTTTTCTTCTCCTCATGTTAAAACTTTCATCCCACTAAAAAAGAGACTGTTAAAATCTATACCAAGACAAGTATACTTTTAACCAGTTCCTTTTTTTTAAATGAAACCCTTGATGCTTAAGGAAGGTCAGAACTCCAGAGGGCTCTGGAGAGCTCCAGGGGAATCTAGGAAGGATTTCAATGGTCAAACAGGACTTGGCTTCACCTTATGTGGTGTGCCCTTGCACTTCTCCATTGTTCCAATTTACATAGATGTTGGGGGTAGGTGATAAGACTATCTCTATGCTCAATAGGAGGGACAGGCAGGACAAGGAGAGTCAAGCCTAGTCATGGGGGTGAGACCTTGCGACTCCTTCAAGGATATCACTTGGTCTCAGAGGTATTCTGGAGTAACCTGGAGGGTTAGAGTGAGTCCAAGGGCTCAAGCAGAGTAAGAACAATGACAAGAGGGTGTTTCTGTTGTTTTTGTCAATATTTGTACTGAGGTACAAGATACAAAACTACAGTACTTATACCTTGGTGAGGCAGAACTATCTAGGAGTGTAATGAATTGAGACAAGTGCAAACTCAGAAGCAAAGCAGATGTCTAGATATCTAGGAAACAAATGGAGATGTCAGAAAAGACAATGTCCAATCATGTCAGACTGAAACTGAAGAGTGACAGGATGAAACAGGGGAAAGCAAGGAACAGGAATGGAACAGAAATAGTAACAATGATGGTAACAGTAACTGACTGGGAATGGTAATGGAGTTATATCAGAATGGTCTGGAAATGATAACAGGGAACTAGGATAGTACTTAACTGGAGCAGAGATAGACTGAAAATGGAATGGGGCAGAGTGGGAGCAGAAGCCCAGGGAAGTGTATAATGCTGAGGGGCAGGAAGCATACATGTGTAGCTGGGGAAGACTGAAATGGTGACAGAGGGCCAGAGTTGCCTGGAGGGGAGTTAGAGGGCTGGAGTTGTGAAAACCAATTGTAAGCCAGATCAGAATAGGGTCAGAATTCAGTCAGAGGTCCAGGATATGACATCTCACAGCTAAGGTATACCCACCTTGCTGACCAACCAGGCTTCAGAAGCACCACCCCTCTTCCTCTGCACTCTGATGTGCTCCCTGTATTTTGTCTCATACACCAGAAGTCTCTTGCCCTCTCTGGGCATCTCCATCTCTTTTCACCTCCCCAGAAGGCTCATACTTCCATCATGACTGCACTGCAATTATGTCACATCCCATGCCAATGGGCCAACTCTGCTATATCTCTGGTGCAACTCTGGTTGCTTTCACACTTTAAGCTGCATATTTTCTAGTTCCCTTTACCTTCATCTTTTCTACCTAATGATTGTTTCCAACTTTACCTATGCTAACTCCATATCATTCCAATACAACTCTGTAGTTCCTCTGACCTCACTTCCTGTTCCTGTTTCTTTGTACCTCACTTCTTCCTGTCATTATTTAGTTTCAGTTTGACATTATTCAACATTGTCTTCTCTGACATCTCCATTCATATCCAGGATGCATTGGCACCTGCTTTGCTTATGAGACAACTTCTTTCACATCTCTGTTCCCTCCTTAGATAATCTGCCTCCCTGAGATATAAGTACTGGAGCTCTGTATCTTGTACTTCAGTTTGAATATCAATTATAATACAACATTATAATCCCTCAGACCCCCTTCTGCCTCATAACTTGACATTGTGTCCTACCCTAAGTCTCACAACTTACTCCACAACTCAACATTGTACCTCTTGTTGGGAAAAGCCCTACAGCCTATCCCAGACCTCTGATAGTTTCTGACCCCTCCATAAATTGGGGCACCCAGTACTAGCATAAGGGCGCACCACATAAGGTAAAGCCAAGCCCTGTTCACTCCAGAATTATCCAGAGTATCCCTGAAGTATGTTACAACTTTATAACAGCATATTCAAACTTCCACTTGTGCTGGTACTGCTATCATGTCTATCCATGTAACTAGAGCTCACTCTTATGCCATCCTAGATCAGTTCAAGAGTTTCTCTGCCCACCATGCCCCAGGCTTGGCCTCACAGGCTCCTGCTCCCTTCCACTTGTCCACATCTAGTGCTCCAGTTGATGAAGCCCCTGATGATTCCAAGGTTCCCCAACCTCCCCACACTTCTGACAATCATGGTATCCAGCCATGAGTACTGAATGAACCTGAAGATGATCCCTCCAATGGATATTCTGATATTCCAGAGGATAACTCCAAATCTTTTTCAGATCCAGAATCTATTCCCATTCACCATGATACTATCACTGATCTTACTAGCACCATTCATGGATTGGCTTGCTCTTCCCATCATATACCTGAAACATTGCAGCATACTAAAGTACATGAACCAGACCAGTTTGACAGAACTGACCCCCAGAAGCTCTGCATTCTTCTGGTGCAATGCAAATTAAACTTCCAGGATTGTCCCAAAGCCTTCACCAATGACCAAGCCAAGGTCACTTATGCCCAGTCCTACCTTAAGGGCATGGCATTGGAATGGTTTGAGCCTGACCTCCTTCTAACTTCAGATCCAGACTTCTGCCTCTTGTGGATGGACAATTATAAGGAGTTCATTCAGGAACTCTGGAACAACTTCAGACCCCATGACCCAGTTGAAGATGCAAAGCACCAGCTAGACCAGTTGACTATAAAGAATGGTCAACAAATCAACAAATATGTAGTTGAGTTTAACAGAATTGCATTTCAAGTCCAGGGTTATGGAGAAGGCATCCTCCACCACTACTTCTATAATGGTCTCTGTTAAAACTTTCATCCCACTAAAAGAAGACTGTTAAAACCTATATCAAGACAAGTATACTTTTAACCAGTTCCTTTTTAAATGAAACCCTTGATGCTGAAGGAAGGTCAGAACTCCAGAGGGCTCCAGGGGAATCTAGGAAGGGTTTCAATGGTCAAATGGGACTCAGCTTCACCTTATGTGGTGCATCCTTGCACTTTCCAGTGTTCCAATTTACATAGATGTCAGAGGTAGGTAAGAAGGCTGTCTCTATGCTCAACAGGAGGGATAGGCAGGACAAGGAAAGTCAAGCCTAGTCATGGGGGTGAGGCCTTATGACTCCTTTAAGAATATTGCATAGCTGTTAAAACTTTCATCCCACTAAAAAGAGACTGTTAAAACCTATACCAAGATGAGTATACTTTTAACCAGTTCCTTTTAAAATGAAACCCTTGATGCTGAAGGAAGATTAGAACTCTGGAGGGCTCCAGGGGAAATCTAGGAAGGGTTTCAATTGTTAAACAGGACTTGGCTTCACCTTATGTAGTGTGCCCTTGCACTTCTCCATTGTCCCAATTTACATAAATATCAGAGATAAGTAAGAAGGCTGTCTCTATGCTCAACAGGAGGGACAGGCAGGACAAGGAGAGTCAAGCCTAGTCATGGGGGTGAGGCTTTACAACTCCTTCAAGGATATTATGTAGCCTTGGAGATACTCCAGAGTAATCCAGAGGGTCAGAGTGAGCCCAAGGGCTCAAGCAGAGTGAAGATGATGACAAAAGGGTTTTCTGGTGTTTTTGTCAATATTTGTACTGAGATACAAGATACAAAACTACAGTACTTATACCTTAGTGAGGCAGAACTATCTAGGAGTGTAACAAAATGAGACAAGTGCAAACTCAGAAGTGAAGCAGATGTTTAGATATCTAGGAAATAAATGAAGATGTCAGGGAAGACAATGTCCAATCATGTCAGACTGAAACTGAAGGGTGATAGGATGAAACAGGGGAAAGCAAGGAACAGGAATAAAAACAGAGTTATACTGGGACAGTCCAGAGATAACGAGGGGGAACTAGGGTAGTACTTAACTGGAGCAGAGATAGACTGGAAGTAGAATGGGGCGGAGTGAGAGTGGAAGCCTGAAGGAGTGTATAATACTGAGGGGTGGGAAGCATACATGCATAGCTGGGGAAGACTGGAATGGTGATGGAGGGCCAGAGTTGCCTGAAGGGGAGTCAGAGGGCTGGAGTGGCTTACTAGATGTGAAGACCAATTGTAAGCCAGGTTGGAATGGGGTCAGAATTTGGGTCAGAGGTCTGGGATATGACAGTCTCCCAGACCACATCAAAAACAACCTTTCCTGCATTGGCAAGCCCCCAACACTTATTAAGCTGCACCAGCTGGCTCAAACCATTGATGCTTGTTACTGGGAGCACAAATCTGAAATCAACCAACAAGGGAAGTTGTCTTACCCATTCAAATCATCTGATAAACCCTCCATATCCTCTGCTTCAACCTCTGGCCCTAATGAATCAAGGAACAAGTCAGCTACTTTCTCCAGCTTCTCCAAGTTGTCCATTCCCCAGAAACAGGACTTATTATTCAAGCTTGGTAAGGATAGTAAGCTCACTACCAAAGAATGCAAGCATCAACTGGAGAATCACCTCTGTTTGTTCTGTGATATCATGGGACATATAGCAAAGGACTGCCCCAAGTCTTCCTCCAAGGCAGCCAAAGCTCATGCTGCCAAAACCTCTGCCCCAGAAACCAAACCAGAGGCCTCTGTCTCAGAGGTGAAAAAATAGTCTGCAGCCTCCATGACTTTGCATGGGCTGGAGGTTGTGTTAATCCTTCCTGTGCTTTACTGGAGGTTAGACTTAACATGTCCATTCTTTTAGATAATGCTTCACTTATGCCTCTTGTTACCCTTGTTTCACACAAAATATCTCTGTTTTCTGCCCTGATTGACTCTGGTTCTTCAGATTGCTTTGTAGACACCAAGTTAGTCAGTACTTACAATCTTCCAACTTATTTCATTCCTCCATTGCAGCTCTGACTTTTTGATGGCTCTTCCAATTCTATGATTATGAATGCCATTGGTTTTTCTGTTTGTTTTGAATCTGGTGATATCACTCTGATGACATTCTATATCACTTCATTGAATGAATCTAGTTCTCTTGTTCTAGAACACAACTGGCTTGCCTGCTACAATCTGTTGATTGACTGGATATCCAGTTGTATCTTGTTCTGATCATCTGAACCAAACATGCCAATATCTCTGAGCTCATCTCTGCAGCCTCTGATTTCTCCAACCCAAGCTGACTCCAAACCCAATTCACTGTGTTTCCCTGACCTCAAACCTCTGTTGATTGAGCTACTCAGCTCATTAGCATTCACATATGCCTGTAGCCTTGATGGCTCAGTCCCTTTCTACCTGCAGTCCCAACCCCTGGAGAGTCATTTCCATTCTGCTTTCATTGACCCTCCTCCAGGCAACCTTTCCAGCATTCCTTAGAAATACCATGACTTTGCTGATGTGTTTAGCAAAAGCAAGGCATCTATTCTTGCCCCTCACTGCAAGTTTGACCTGAAGATTGATCTGGAAGAAGGTACCTCACCACCTGTCAGCACCACCTATTCCCTGTTATCCTTTGAGCTTGAAGCACTCAGGACTTTCCTAGATAAATATCTAGCTACTGGTTTCATCTGACCCTTCATATCTGCTCATGCTGCCCCTGTCCTCTTTGTCCAGAAGAAGGACAAATCCCTCTGGTTGTATGTAGATTTCCAAGGACTCAACAAGATCACAAGGAAAGACTGCTATCCCCTTCTGCACATCTCTGATCTCCTTGATGCTTCAAGCTGCACAACTATCTATATCAAACTTGACCTTAGGCATGTCTACCATTTAGTTTGCATTGCTAAGGGTGATAAGTGGAAAACCTCCTTCTGTATGTGCTATGGCTCATATGAGTGGCTTGTCATGCCATTTGGGCTCACCAATGCCCCTGTGGCTTTTCAGCAGTTCATCAATTCTATCTTTGCCAATCTTCTTGATGTTTTGGTGATTGTTTATTTGGATGATATCCTCATTTTCTCTGCTGACCAGATATCTCATACCAAGCATGTCCAAGAAGTCCTCCACTGCCTCTGGAAACACAGCCTCTTTGCCAAACCCAAGAAATGCAAATTCCATGCTGATTCTGTTGCATTGTTAAATTCAGATGATATACAATGAGACAATCAAACCCAAACAAGGGTGAAAGCAAAGATAATAGTGATGATAAGGAAAGGAGCCACTAGTGAGGCCACCTGCAGTAAAGAATACAAGTGCTCAAGACTGGGGCTTGAAACATGCTAAGAATACAGTATTTATACAGTTCAGAAATGCGCACAGACCAGGACCCTGATGGGAATACTCCCACAGACCCTAAGGCACCATCAAATGGAAAGGAAGCACTTGTGAGAATAGCCAATGGCTGAAAAGGAGCAAGGCTTCTAAAATAGAAGAAAGACAGAAATGAAAACAAGGCTGAAGACATGAGGCTAACCCTATGCCCTGGATCTAGACCTGTCATGTGACCCATCATGTGTCTAGATAAGATAAAAGATTAGATAACCATGTGGAAAGATAAGATAAAGTCATGTGGTCAGGAAAATGAAAAATCAAACTATAACAGATTCCACTGATTATCTTGGGTACCAACTCTCCCCTTCAGGGCTTACTATGTCCCCTGAAAAGGTTCAATCCATTCTGGATTGGCCCAAGCCTCACAAAGTTTGAGATATTCAGTCTTTCCTCAGTTTTGCTAATTTCTATCACCATTTTATCTGGAGCTACTCCAATATTATTGTTCCCCTGACTTGCCTCACCTGCAAGTCTGCTCATTGAGTTTTCAATGCTTCTTGTTGTGCTGCTTTCCAGTGCCTCAAGGATGCTTTTACTTCTGCTCCTATTCTAATCCATTGGATCCCTAATGCTCCTCTTATTGTTAAGACTGACACCTCAAACTATGTAATCACCAGAATCCTCTCACTCTGGTGCCCAGACAATGTGGTCCACCCTGTTGCTTTCTATTCATGTATGCTCACTGTGCCAGAACTCAAATATAATACCCATGATAAGGAGCTCCTTGCTATTTTTGCTGCATTTAAAACCTGACATTATTACCTCAAAGGTTCCAGTTCTCTGGTGGATGTCATTACTGATCACAAGAACCTGGAATATTTTGCTACATCTAAGCTTCTGATTCACCAGCAAGCCCAGTGGTTGGAGTTCCTCTCTTAATTTAATCTAATCATCCATTTTTGCTCTGGTTGTTCAGGTGCTAAATCTGATGCTTTAACTAGATAATGGGATGTCTATCCCAGAGAGGGAATTAGTAACTATGCCCTCATCAATCCACATAACTTCCAGCCTGTGTTTATGCAGGAGCAACTCACTGCATCCCTCCAGGCTTCCTCCCTAGCATCTCCAGTATTCCAGTCCATATCCCTCTTTGACATTAAAACCCTCCATTATAACATCCTCTTGGCACTCCCTTCTGATTCCACCACCTCTACCCACTTTTCCGGTACACTCTCATTCAACTCTCATTAATCTAGAGACCCAGAAGGTTTCTTGCATCTGGACAACCACATCTATGTTTCTGATGCCTCCAATCTCTGCCTCCAGATCCTCCACTACAAGCATGACCACCCCTTATCTGGACACTTTGGTCAGAATCAGACACTGGAGCTCATTCACTGAGAGTATACCTGGCCTGGCATTCAAGCATTTGTCAAAGAGTATGTTTCTTCATGTACAGCTTGCATCTGTGCCAAGGTACTCCATCACAAACCCTATGGTTTCCTCAAGCAGCTCCCCATTCCAGAAAAGCTGTGGAATTCCATCTCTATGGATTTCATTGAACAGCTCCTGGCTTCCTCCAGTCACTCTGACATCCTCATTGTTGTAGATTGTCTATTAAAGCAGTGCATCTTCATCCCTACAGATGACAAAGTGACCTCCCCAGAGCTTGCTAAACTCTTCTTACTCCATGTTTTCTCCAAACACAGAGTTCTCTCCCACATCACCTCTGATCAAGATTCCAAGTTTGTTTCCCATTTCTTCTGTTCCCTGGGTCAAGCCCTCAAAATCCATCTCCACTTTACCTCTGGGTATCATTCAGAGGGTGACAGTCAAACTGAGTGAATAAACCAAACCCTGGAGCAGTATCTACATGTTTATTGCAACTATCAGCAGGACAACTGGTCTGAACTCCTGCCCCTCACAGAGTTTGCTTATAATAATGCCCCTTATGCTACCACAGGTGTTTTCCCTTTCTTTACTAACAAGGGCTACCATCCAAACATCTCCATGCACCCAGAATATGATCTCACCTCTACCTGAGCTCAAGAATATGCCATTGACCTCAACTCTCTCCACACCTTCCTTCATGAAGAAATAGCTGCTGCCCAAGTCAGATACCAAGGATTCACAGATGCCTAATGATCTCCAGCACTGGATTTTAAAGTAGATGACCAGGTATTCATCAAGGCTAAGTACTTCAGGACTACACAGCTATCCAAGAAACTCACTAAAAAGAACTTAGGTCCTTATTCCATTATCGCTCAGGCAGGCTCACTGTCCTTTACATACCATCTCCCAGAGAACATGATGTCTGTTCACCTGGTCTTTCATATTTCTCAACTTGAATCCTCTGTCCCCAATGTGATCCCTGATCATGTGCAACCACTCCCACCACCAGTCAAAATTGACAGTGAACCAGAGTTTGAGATCTCTGAAATCCTAGACTCAAAAATAGATTGTAGGCAAAGGAACTGCAAATTACTATATTTGGTTAAGTGGTTAGGCTATGAGGATACTGATGAGGAGATCTCATGGCTCCTTGCCACTGAATTAGGTCATGCTTTGGAGATCATTGAGGAGTTTCATCTCCATTATCCAGACAAACCCAGGCCATCTTATGATTAACCAACTGAGTAGTGAATCTAGTGATCTAGTTACAAGATCCTCTATCTACTCTAAGATTACCTTTTTAACCTCCTTGGCTATCACTGAAATTCTGCCAATCTTCACATAAAGTTCTGATAGCTCCACTGCCACCTTGTCAATCTTTCCATTCTTGCTCTCTGAACTTCCAGCTTCTCTGATCTCCTCCACCCAGGCCTTTCCTAATGCATCAACCAGCCACCCCAGCAGCTGATTCTTGTATTTTGCCTCCTGCCATACCTTCCCACCCACCTCCCTTATTGATGCCTCCATCAGGCAACAGCCCTCAGCCACCTGCCAAAGACCCTCCTCTGTCTTCTTTAAATCTGCTCTGCTATTGAACACCCCTTCCTCTTCCATCTTTCATCTCTGCTTCCTCTCTGGCTTCTCCTGGCCAGCACAGTCACACCTCACCTTTGCCTCTATACAGGCAAGACATGATGTTGACTTGCCTGGGCCCACTTGGCACTCCAGTTCCTGGTCATTACACCTCTGGCACTGTTATGAATGTAACATTCAGATGCACAAGAGTCACATGACAAGCACATGATCATGAGACTTCATTGCCAAACAAGGATAAACCCTAGGATATGGTTGAGTTGTTCTTTAAGAGTTTTCCCTTGGATTTGGGCACAGCTTATGGAGTTGAATCTAGCATCTCAGATGACAGGTGTTCTTCCAATCATATCTCTGATAAATCTGGATCTAGATCTAGATAAGGGTCAGATCTGATTGTGGCAGATCTCTAGATGGGATCTCCTTGGCCTTATGGCAGAGGGCATGGTTTAATCTCTGCTTACCCTAAACTCTGACCTTCCATTCTACATAGCCTCTCTATTCCACACCCCTTTACCACATGGCCCATTGGTCATACCCTTTACCCTTACCCTATGCCCACTTACCATATTTAGTATTGTGCTGGACACACTGGGTGGTCTGTGCACAACTGGGATTAGTATAAGTAGCAGGTAGTTCCTTGATTTCAGCTCCCCAGCCTTAATCACTTGTTTATCTTGTACATTATCCTCTTAGTGTTGCCTACCAATATAGGCTATCCTTTGAGTCCTAACTTGTGCTATGGCTCCTCAGGCCTTGCTACCCTGAGTCCACACATTGCTCTTCATTCTATTCAATCTGAATCTGACAATGAAACTGATGCACCCTCTCAAGGCAGACCATTTAGGGTTAGGATGGATTATTCAGAGATTGATACCATAACAGGCACCCCAGTCCCTCTTCCACTCTCCTCTTGCCATTGCCACTACTTGACCATATCTGGGCTTGACAAAGTTCCTTTATCTAAGCCAGGTTTAAGTGCTAGACCCTAATCACACTTCCAGTACTTACCCATTTTTGGACCAACTCCACTGCTTTCTGAGCCTTCTCCACTTTCTTCTGAGCCTTCTCCTCTCTCCTCACTTTTCCCTACTGCTTCTATTTGGTGTACTTCACATTGCCAAGCTTCTCTTCATCTTCAATGCACTTCTCCAGGTGCTTATCAGACCAGGTGTGAATGTTGGTGAATGAAGATATGATGAGAGCAACTAGTGTGAAGGTCTCTGGGGTGGTATTTGCTTTTATGGTTTTCTGGCCAGCCAAACCCCAATGCCTGCTCCACTCATTTATTCATCAAAAGCACATGCCTCACAGCCTTTAGGGGTTCAGGCCTTAAGAGGGGAATACTGTCACATTCCATGCCAATAGGCCAACTCCACTATATCTCTGGTGCAACTCCAGTTGCTTTCATGCTTTAAGCTGCATATTTCCTAGTTCCCTTTACCTCTGTTTTTTTCTATCTAATAATTGTTTCCAACTTTATCTATGCTAACTCTGTACCATTCCAATACAACTCTGTAGTTCCTCCAACCTTACTTCCTGTTCCTGTTTCTTTGTGCCTTGCTTCTTCCTGTTATCATTTAGTTTCAGTTTGACATTATTTGACATTGTCTTCTCTGACATCTCCATTCATATCCAGGATGCATTGGCACCTGCTTCACTTATGAGACAACTCCTTTCATATCTCCATTCCCTCCTTAGATAATCTACCTCCCTGAGATATAAGTACTGGAGCTCTGTATCTTGTACTTCAGTTTGAATATCAACCATAATACAATGTTACAATCCCCTTAGACCCCCTCCTGCCTCATAACTTGATATTGTGTTCTACTCTAAGTCTCACAACTTACTCCATGACTCAATGTTGTACCTCTTGTTGGGAAAAGCCCTATAGCCTATCCTGGATCTCTGATAGTTTCTGACCCCTCCATAAATCAGGGCACCCAGTACTAGCATAAGAGTGCACCATATAAGGTAAACCCAAGCCCCATTCACTCTGGAATTATCTGGAGTACCCCCAGAGTACATCATGACTTTATAACAGATTACTCTTTCCTTTCCTACTTGCAGTTGTTTGAGTTTTGTTTCTGTTTGATATGGTTCCCTGCTTGGCTTTCCTCTATATAGCACTACATTGTTTTATGTGCCACCTCCCTATAACCCCATGCCATTGACACTCTCTGTCCACACTTCTCCATTCCCTCTGGCTCTTGCCTGGGAAATCCTTGCTCTTCAGGCATTGTTTCTGATAACTCCATTCCCACTCATGGGTATTTCTTTCTTTTCTGTATGTCATCTCAGGACCTATTCTTCTGTTTTTTCTGGGTATTCCTTCCCTGGAGGTGATTCTGCTCTTCTGTGTCTTCTGAGATTACTGCTCATTTCTTCAGAACCTCTCCAAATCCCTCCATTGTTATGCCTTGTGAATCCCTTGTCCTTTCAGCCTTGTTCCAACAACTCTGTTTCTCTTTGCCTTCTGTTTCTGTTTCTTCTGACCTATTATCTGGGACTTGTCCTTTTGTTTTCCCTGGGTTTTCCTTTCCCTTTGGGGATCTTTCTGCTCTTTCTGTGTCCCCTGGGAACTCCCCATTCCTGTGCCCATCCTTTTGGTTGGCCTTTTCTTCTGGCCTCCCTCCTGTCTTTCTGGGTACTTCTGGATAATTTCCATTTCACACCTTGCACTGCCCCTGGCCCCTTTATTTTCTGTCTCCTGGTCAATGATGGGACATTGACCTTGAGGAGGGAATAGCATCTAGTGACCACACTGTTAACTGATGATCACACCTAGCCACCTAGCATTTATGCTCTCTCCTTCCTCTCCTTTTAACCCCATCACTTGCCCTCCATTCTTCCTTTATTGGTTTTCTGACCCCATCTGCAGCAGTATCAAGCCCCAGACTCACTCAGTGCTACCTGCACCCTCTGCTCCACCCTGTTTCTGCCTTCTCCTGATGCAGTGACTAGTCTACCTGTGTCATCTACCTCCTCTTCTGAGCAGTAACTGGATTTGTTCTGTGTCAACTGTTTTCTCTGGCCACCCATGACATTTGTGCACAGTAACTGGTCTTTCACCTAGTTGACTGTCTTTCTTCTGACCCCCTCTGACCCCCTCTGTGCTACCTCCAAGTATTAATTGGGCCTTATCTAAGACTTATCAGATTGCTACCTCCTGGCTCACCCTCTCTCCTAGTTATCAGACATGCAAATAGTACATTCTTTATTGTGTGGTTGGTACAGGGAGGCAAGACCAGCAAGCAAACCTCAGTGCCACAACCACTCCTCCAGATCCTCTCCAACCCCCACCACAATATCCTCTGGCTCTGTCCCAGCCCCAAGATCAGCCACAAAAACCCTCAATCCCTCTCCAGCCTTCCAACCTCCACACCCCTTCCACTGAGCATCATGTTCAATTACATAAACACCAGACTCTGCCCTAATGTACCCCTTTTGGTGGCCCTCCTCTGTCTGGATCTTGACTAGGTCATGAAGAAGCCTGTTTTGCTTCCTTAACTCCTGGTGAATAAGACCACCAATCTCACAGATTGCATTGGCAACCAATTCATCACCTATTGCATCAACTTCTCAGGCTGTCTCATTAAGAGGTGTGATGTTCTGGACTCCATCTGCCATTTTGACCCTTCCTCTGCCCCTATCTCTTTGGCTGTTGGTCACTTCCCCTATTTCCATTGAGTTGTCAGCCTTTGATGCCTTAACTCTGTGCCTCCTTCTTTCCTGACTCTTGGCCATTATGAGGGCCATCCCATCATCAGAACAGAGAGTAAGCTAGTTATCCAACCAGAAGTAGAGATCTGGAAATCCAGCCATGTTAGAGCAGGAGATGAGTGTCAACTTCTTATCCTCTGGAACTTATCTTTCTCAAGCCAACTCTGCACTAACCCTGACTCTAACCAAGTACAGAATCCTCTTTGCTCTCAATCATCATGTTTTAGTTCCCTTTGAAGATAAAAAACCTTCCTCAACTCCATTCCTTCCCTGCCCTAGATCTGACCCTTCTGACATTTGTTTTGGATTCTTCATTTGACTATCAGGCTCTAGTCTAATTTCTGACCTTCTCTCTGGAAGTCTTTCTAAAGTCCCATGTCTCTCTGCTTCTACCCCTTCATTCCTTTTCAGTTTCTCTGTCTTCATATCAGAAGCAACCATTTTGACATCAGTCTCTAATCTTGTCTCTTTGGGGAATTTGGCTATTTCTTCCATTCTTTTCTTGGTTGTCCTTTTGTTTTCCTTATCACCCCATGACTGCCCAAGGTATCACTTGCCTGGTCACATGATTTCATCTGGACAGGTTATTGCAATTTGTGGAAACCTTACTTTCTGAACTTACTCTGCATTTTCTCCAAACTTGTTTACTTAAGACTCAAAGCCTTCACTTCAGTAGTCATTGACTTCCCTTTTTGTATTCTAATTTCCAGCCCCCCCAGGTCATTCCTGAATCCTGACTTCTGTTATGAAAACAAACTAGAGTAATTACTACACTACTCTAGTACCATTACATCTATATCTTCTTTCCTTCCTGCTTCCTCCTGGACCCCTGTTCTGAGTTCCGCTACCTCTTCCACCACCTCTTCCTCTTTGCTGTCCTTCAGCCTACTCTCTGCATCCTCTCTGCTTACCCTCCATGTAGGATTGAGAACATCAACCAGCCACACTAGTAGCCAGTTCTTCCTCCTCATTTCCTATACCATCCAGCCCCCCACCTCCCATATGGTTGCTGCCAGCAGGTGACAGCCCTCTGCCACCTGCTTGGCACTGCCCTCTGCTCCTTTTAAGTGAGCTCTCTTTTTGGGCCACTTCTCCTCCACATCCCTCTGACACCATTTCTGCATCAGCTTCTTCTTTCCTGGGCATTTACACCTCACCTTGGCCTCTTGATAGGCCAAGCACAATGTGGACTTCCCCATGCCTACCTCACACTCCACCCCCCTATCCTCATACCTCCAGCATACCAGTGCCTCCTTCACCCTCTGCTTCCCCTTGTTGTTGCTAGGCCCTGCTTGGGCCTGCATTTGTGCTGCCTAAGGATCATCAGTTGTTCTATTCTTAGGCAAATGACCATGGTACTCACCTTTTCTTGAGCAGCTGCCTCTGCCATCAACTGGGCCCTCTCAGCCTCCTTGGCCTACCTTTGGGCAGCCTCCTCCACCACCTTCTGGGCCTCTTCCACCCTTCTCTGTTCCTCTTCCTTCCTTACCTTCACATGCCTCTTGCACTCAGTGTATTTGGTGTTGCTCAATGCCTTGTCATTATTGGCACACTCTGTGATGTGTTCTTTGGCCCAGGCCACAATGTTATTGAATGCAGCCACATTGTTGTAATGAAGGAAGAATGAGCTACCATGAAGTCCTCATTTTATTCATGAGTGAGCTGAGAAACTCCACTTTTTCACCCCATTGTTACTAAACAAGGTCATGTGCTCATTACCTCCACAACCCTCTGCTCTATCCCCAATGTTACTAAAGCACATAATCACATGCCCATTACCACACTATCTCAGATCACATGTCCATACCCTCCATACCCTAGATCAACAGCCTTCAAGGGTTTAGGCCTAAGGGAGGAATACTGTCATATTCTGAACCTCCAACCCAATTCTAACCCCATTCTGACCTGGCTTACAATTGGTCTTCATATCTAGTAAGCTACTCTAGCCCTCTGACTTCCCTCCAGGCAACTCCAGCCCTCTGTCACCATTCCAGTCTCCCCCAGCTATGCATATATGCTCCCCTGGGCTTCTGCTCCCACTCTGCCCCATTCCATTTTTAGTCTATCTCTGCTCCAGTTAAGTACTACCCTAGTTCCCCTTTATCATCTCTGGATTATCCTGGTATAACTCCATTACCACTCCTGGTCTTAGTTACCATTACCATCATTGTTACTATTCCTGTTCTGTTCCTGTTCCTTGCTTCCCCCTATATCATCCTGCCACCCTTCAGTTTCAGTCTGACATGATTGGATATTGTCTTTCCTAACATCTCCATTCATTTCATAGATATTTAGACATCTGCTTCACTTCTGAGTTTGCACCTGTCTCACTTCATTATACTCCTAGATAGTTCTGCCTCTCTAAGATATAAGTACTGTAGTTTTGTATCTTGTACCTTAGTGCAAATATTAACAAAAACACCCTCTTGTCTTTGTCCTTACTCTAATTGAGCCCTTGGGCTCACTCTGACCCTCCAGGTTACTCCAGAGTACCTCTGAGGTCAAGCAATATCCTTGAAGGAATTGCAAAGTCCCACCCCCATGACTAGGCTTGACTCTTCTCAGCCTGCCTGTCCCTTTTGTTGAGCATAGAGACAGCCGTCTTACCCATCTCTGACATCTATGTAAATCAGGACACCAGAAAGTGCAAGGGTGCACCACATAAGGTGAAGCTGAGTCCCATTTGATCATTGAAATCCTTTCTAGATTCCTCTGGAGTTATGACCTTCCTTCAGCATCAAGAGTTTTATTCAAAAAGGAACTGGTTAAAAGTATACCCATACTGGTATAGGTTTTAACAGTCTTCTTTTATTGGAATAAGTTTTAACAGATATGAATGAAGATGTCAGAGGAGACAACATTGAGTAATGTCAAATTGAAAACTAAATGATGACAGGGTGAGGTGAGGCAGAAAGGAACAGGAACAGGAAGTAAGGTCAGAGAAACTATGGAGTTGTATCAGAATGGTATGGAGTTAGTGTAGGTAAAGTTGTAATCAACATTAGATAGGAAAAGATGGAGGTAAGGAAACCAGGAAATATGCAGCTTAAAGCATAAAAGCAACCAGTGTTGCATCAGAGACATAGCAGAGTTGACCCATTGGCACAGAATGTAACAGCACCTCAACAAACTGCACCAAGAATACCATCATATGACTTCACATGGACATACAAGGTCCCTTTGACACATCCATCCAGGGCTTCATATACACTCTAGCCATTATCAATGACTACAGCAGGAAGGAATGGAAGGAATACCTTTGCATCAAGAATAAAGCCCCCAGCTTTATCAAAGCCCTTGTCAAATGACTTGAAACTTTTACTGGTTACCAGGTAAAGTCTGTCTACTTTAACTGGGAAGGTGAATTTATAAA
>JBBPKN010000649.1:0-32291 GCA_038089275.1 Pulveroboletus cf. rosaemariae
ATATTATTATGGAAGTCATTGTTAGTGTAATAGGAAGGTGAAGGGAGTGACAGAGCTGCTGAAGGGTGGTGATACAACCCCTGCAAGTGGTGGAAGCCATGGGATCATTGAGAAGGGCAAGAGAATCCATGAGAGGAGGTGTGGGAGAAGCTTTGAAAGAAAAAGGATGATAAGAAGGAGACAAGTGGGTTAATAACATGATGTTGAGCTAGGCAATGAGCCTGGGTATGTCCAGAGTGCCAGCAGAGGCAGTAGAGGCATTGATAGGAGGGGAAATTGACATGGATATGCTCCAGGCATCAGCAGTGAAAGCATGCCTTATGAAAGTGAGGGTGGGAAGGAGGAAGGTGGCCATTACTGTAAAGGCCAGTTCACCAGGCCTCAGCACATTTGAGAGCAGCTAGCTTATCATTGTTTAAAGGAGAGGAGGACACAGAGGGAGTAGAGGGTGTATACCCCTGAGTAGTGGTGAGTTCTTGCATATATTAGTTGAGATCAGTTAGAAACTTCCCCATTTCAAGCTGGTATGTGAGTGATTCAATGTTAGATAGGAGTTTATGATGAATAGAAGTAATAAGGGCTTGAGCAAGGGAGACATGAGTGTGGGGAATGTAAGTAAGGGCTGAGGCAAGGAGGGGAAGATGAAGAAGCTGCATATAGATTTGATAAATGAGCCACAAGGGCAAGAATATGTTGAGGTGGGACCTGATGGGAATGGCAAGGCAAGAGTCCATGATATAAGTCATGACTTGATATGAGTACTCCTGTGTAGGAGCACCCAGACAAAGAGCATGGACAGAGAGTGAAAGGTTGACACTGAGGATACCAGCAGATGTGGTGTCAATTGTTGATGGTAAAACAGGGATGGATGCAATAATGGCTGGGTCAATGGAAATAGCAGGGGGCAAGGCTACAAATTCCTCTGGAGCAAGAGAGGAAAGAGGAGAAGAAAAACAAGTATCAGTATTGCTAGGTGAAGAAGAAATGAGTGAGAGCTCAGCAGAAACTTCCTCAATAGGAAGTTGGGATGTGAAAGCAGGTGAAGTATCTAGTGGGGTATTGCAGGAGCAGAAACCTTGGTCAATAGTAAAGGTCATAGTTATTTGTGGGAGCAGGTGAACTTCTTGGTGGTGGTTTGAGGGTAAGAGGCAACTGGGGGGAAATGGCAAGAATGAAGGAGTTTATACTCATTTAAAGCAGACTAGGAACATTTCAGATTCTGCTTGGATTCTCATAAGTTGTCTTCTGCCAAGTATCTTTTCCATCAGATCAGGAACTAGCAGTTTCCAGGAGGACCTCAATGCTTTAATATCCACTCTAATTCATATTTCTCCTCACCTTCTTTAAGGTCTGAAGGCAGAGTGGGAAAGTTCTTTCCATGAATGTTATTTTCATGATAGGGTGATAACAGTGATGCATGGAATACTGGATGTATTTTTCATGTGGATGGAAGATGAAGGTGATAGATAATGGGATATAGAACTTCTGTAATGGTAAAGGGCCCTTCCCATTTCAGAGATAGCTTGGGGTAAACAATAGCCCATTTCAAATTTTGAGCTTTTAACCACACCTTGTCTTCCTTGATAAATGGAAAGAAGGTGGAATGGATGTGAAATGCCATGGTCTGGTGGGCTAGGTCATGTGCAGTGAGGGCTTCATCACAAGCTGCAAGAAGTGCCTTAGTGCAGTCAGCAACTGCAGGCATTAGAGATTCATTGATGATAGAAGGAAGGGCATGGGGTTCATATCCCATCATGAGATAGAATGGGAATTGCCCAGTAATGGAGTAAGGGTGGCAGTTATGGACAAACTTGGCATGGGTGATAGAATTAGCCCATTCAGTGGGGTTGGACCTGCAATAGATACAGATGTATGTCTCAATCTCCTGGTTAACTTGTTCAGTTTCACCATCAGATTGAGGATAGTATGCAGTGGAGAGAGAGAGGTTGTACTCAAGGAGTTTTCCAAGCTCCTTGGCAGAAGCAGATGCAAATTGGAGGCCACAATCAGAGATGATCTTGTTATAGAGCCTGTACCAGAGGTAGACTTTGTGGAAAAAGAGGGTGGCAATACCCTTTGCAGTGATGGATTTCTTAGTGGGGCAAAAAATTACCCCCTTCATAAGCCCATGGTTGACCATGACCAATAGAGCATCAAAGTCAGAGGAAGGAGGGAGGTCAGTGATGAGATCACAAGAGATCTGTTGAAAGGGGCAAGTGGTGGTGGACTGAATGGGAGAAAGGGCAGGAGTGGACAGGTAAGTGTTTGCTTTATTCTGCTGGCAAACAGGACAGCTGATAACATAGTTGTAGACAAAGGTGGTGAGGCCAGGCCATCAGAACTCAGCAGAGACAAGT
Source organism: Pulveroboletus cf. rosaemariae (assembly GCA_038089275.1). NCBI lineage: Eukaryota > Fungi > Basidiomycota > Agaricomycetes > Boletales > Boletaceae > Pulveroboletus > Pulveroboletus cf. rosaemariae. Next base: position 2,358 of record JBBPKN010000649.1, read on the forward strand.
TGACAGGTTTTAAGGTAGCTGGGGTGGCTGGCAGAGAGGTGGTCATGGCAGCATTGGAGGATTTGATTTTGTGGCAGAGGTAAATAGAGAAGGGAATAAAAACACAGTTGTGATAGGTAAGCAAACTGTTGATTTCCTTCCAATCAGAGGTGCAGGAACAAAGGAACTTTTCATCAGCAGTGGCATTCTGTTTCTGAAGGATGGAGAGGCATAGAAGATCACCAGTTTGGTGCCATTTAATATGAGTAGAAAGATTAGCATTAACAAAGTTAACAAAAAGTTCAGGCAGGAGCAGGGTTACTTCCTGATTGTCCTGGGAAGTGTCAGGGCAGAGGTCAGGGTGGCAGAAAAGGGCATCAGGTCCAGCAAGAGAGGTACCAGCTACATGCAATAGTTGCAGGTCAAAATCAGCAATGTTGAGAAGCCAGTGAGCTTGGCAATGATTGAGTTTCTGGGGAGATTTAAAATAAGTCAGGTTTTTGTGGTCAGTAAAAACCTGAACAGGGAATAAGGAGCTGAGGAGGTATTGACTCCAGGTTTTCAGGGTGCAAATAACTGCAAGGAATTCACAATTATAGATATTGTAGTTCTACTTGGTAATAAAGAAGGTCTGGGAGAGATAAGAACAGGGGTATCAATCCCTATTTTCATCAGTCTGGAAAAGAATACCATCAGAGGCATAGGCAGAGGCATCAGTGGCAATGGCAAAGGGGCAGGTGAGATCCAGCATTTGCAAGACCAGCTGGAACAGAAAGATAGCCTTGAGGGAATTGAAGGCTTTCTGGGCAGTGGGAGATCAAAACCAGGTCATAGTCTTCTTGGTGAGGTCAAGGAGTGGTCAGGTAATGGTGGAATAGTTTGGTATGAACCATTGATAAAAGTTAGCAAAGCCCAGGAATGAACAGACATCCTTGACTTTCAAAGGGGTTGGCCATTGTGAGATGCCAGCAAGTTTGATGGGGTCCATGGCAAGTTCACCAGGATGGATGATAATTCCAAGGTATTTGACCTGGGGAGTGGTAAAGGTGCATTTCTCCAGTTTGAGGTGAAGATCAAGTTCCACCATCCATTAAAGGATGCAGAAGGTGCATTCCTGATGGATGTCAGCATCAGGAGAGGAGATAAGAAGGTCATCCATTTAAATGACAAGCCATCCTTCAATAGTCATGTCTTAGAAGGAGTCATTTATGAATCACTGAAAAGTAGTGAATAAGTTATTCAGACCAAAAAATATCACCATAGGTTCAAAGAGCCCCTTGTAAGTGATGAAAGTGGCCTTGAATTGGTGTCTGTCTCAAATACAGATATTGTTGTACCCCCATCTAATGTCAAACTTGGTAAAGAGCTTTGCATTACAAAGCTTATCTATGAGGTCAGAGATAAGGGGAAGAGAAAAGGCATCTCAAACAGTATGCTTATTCAGATACCAGTAGTCTTGGCATGGGCAGAGCTTGCCATCCTTCTTTTTGATGAAGAAAAAGGATAAAGCTTGAGGGAAGTTAAAGGGTCAAATCTTCCCAGCATGAAAAATCTCTTTAATAAAGGCTTTGGTGGCCTATTATTCTGGTGGAGATAAGGGGTATACCTTACCAATCTTTGGAACAAACAAGTCCTTCAGATTGATCTCATAATCATAGGAACAAGAGGGCAGAAGATGATTGAGGGTTTTCAGAGTATTGAAGAAGACTAAAGAGAATTGAGAGTATTCAAAGGAAAGGATAGTCTTGGATTTGGTTTTTTCAGCCTTGATTGCCAACTTGGTGGAAGTAGTAAGTCTGGCAACAGTAATCTCTGGGAGATAAGAGGAGCAGTAATCTAGGATCCTGCTGGAGTGGCAGTTATAAAGTGAATCATTGATGGATTATGTTAAAATGTATACAAGTTTGGGTATACTGTTAAAACTTATACCCATTGAATGAAACCCTTATGGCTAGAGGGCAAAGGTCAGGTTCCAGCACCTTAGTGGTACACAAACCTAAGGAAAGGTTATATTTCAGAAACTTCAGGGGTGTTCAAAAACTTCCAGAGGGATTCAGGTTTGTTGATCAAATGGAACTTGGCTTCACCTTATGTGGTGCACCCTTGCACTTTCTGGTGTTCCAATTTACAATGGTGTCAGAAGTTGGAAAGAGAGCATTCTCAATGCTCAACAAGAGGAACAGGCAAGACAAGAAGAGTTGAGCCTAGTTATGGAAGTAGGACCTTACAATTCCTTCAAGGATATCACTTGGCTCTGAAGGTGCTCCAGAGTAACCTGAAGGGTTAGAGTGAGCCTAAGGGCTTGGGCAGAGTAAGGACAACAACAAGGAGGTGTTTATGTTGATATTCATACTGAGGTACAAGATACAGGACTACAGGACTTATATCTCAGAGAGGCAGAACTATCTAGGGGTGTAGTGAAGTGAGACAGGTGCAAACTCAGAAGTGAAGCAGATGTCTAAATATCTAAGAAATGAATGGAGATGTCAGGGAAGACAATGTCCAATCATATCAGACTGAAACTGAGAGATGACAAAAAAAAGCAAGGAGGAAACAAGGAACAGAAATGGTAACAGAAATGGTAACAGTAACTGAGAGCAGGACTAGGAATGGAGTTATAACAGAGTGGTCCAGAGAAGGCAAAGTGAAACTAAGGTAATACTTAACTGGAACAGAGATAGAACTGAAACCAGAATAGAGCAGAGCAGGAGTGAAGGGCCAGGGGAGCATATACCAATGTAAAAGCAAGAAGCATACATGTATAGCTGGGGTGGAATGGAATAGTGACAGAAGGCTGGAGTTGCCTGGAGGGAAGTCAGAGGGCTAGAGTGGATTACTGGGTATGAGGACCAGTTGTAATCCAGGTCAGAATTATGTCAGAGGTACAGGATATAACAGATTGCTCAGAAGTGACATAGTCCAAGTAGTGGACTAGAAGTTCATCATGGGGAATGATGATGTCATTGAGAAGTTCATCAAACTGTGGTTTATGAATGGAGTTAACATAATAGATGGTTGCATTTGAGGGAGAGTCTGGAATGGTAAGCATGTTAGCCATCCAGTCTATAGTGGGGTTTGTGGCCCAAAGCCACAGGTGTCCAAGGATGATGTTCTCCTTCCCACATGCAACAACATAACAGGAAATCAGGAGAACAGAATATTCAAATCAGAGGAGAAGGTTGCAAGTTCAGGTAATCTTGCCCTTCTTGTTTTCAGAATAATCCACATTTCAGATAATGATGGGTTCCAAGAGTTTCATGGTGGGTAATTGGTTTTTCTTAATGAAGTCCCAATTGATGCAGTTGATCTGCACTCTGCTGTTGATGAGAGCATGGGTGGCTATGACTTTCTTGGCACAGAATGCAGAAGATACTTGTATGAGTATTTTCATGGATTTCTTTGAAGCAGATACAAGTACAGGTGTGCAAGAAAAGGAGGGAGTATCTTGCATAGGGAGAGTACTCTGTTTTAAAAATCCTGGTTCTTAACCATCTTCTTCTTTCATTCATTCTTTACTTCTACTCTAGCTACCCCATCATCAGATTCATTGTCACTAACCTCCTTGATCTTTGTCATTAGTTCTTCAGCAGAGACCATCTTGATATGAGGGATTTTCTCAGTGGTGGTGGAAGAAGAAGAGGCAGGAAAGGCAGGGCAGGTGGTGTTGATATGGCTGGGTTTCTGGCATCTGAAACAAAGCTTATTCTTGATACAGAAGGCTCTTCCTGCATCAGTCAATTTGTCTCATTTTATAGTATCTACATCCATAGCATTTGGATCTTTCTCCAGCTTGAATGTTGTGATAGAAGGGGTGGAAGGAGTCCAAGTAAATGCACAAGGATTCTTCTGTCATTGCTCCATAGAACAGGTACACTCCATGGTTCCAAGGAAGTGGGTGGCTTTGAAGTACCACTTCTTAGCTGTGGTGGGTATTGTATCCAGGTTGTAAATGTGATGAGCAAGAAAGGGTGCAAGCCCTGTTTCATAGTAACTGATTAGTATGTTCTGATTGGTGATATTGGTGGTCACTGCATGGTTCTGGAACTTAGTGGTGTACTTCACAAGGGAGGGAATTCATTCTTCTTTCTTTCCTGGCCTCATCTACATGTTTGCTAGCCAGTAGATGGTGGCATTCATGGTATCTTGCTGACAGAAGGTATCAAGGAAGTCAGAGGTGAACTTGGAGAATTTCCCCATGGTGATAGTGGTACTGGAGATATATTTCTTCTGATAAGTAGCAGCCCAAGATTGGGCAGATCCCTTGGTCATAAATGAGAGGGCATAGGCAATCTTTTTTTCATTAGTATCATAGATAGCAGAGTTGATGAAAAGATAAAACTGGACTGTGTCCAGCCAGGTCTCAGCCTTGATTCTATCACCATCAAAGTGCTCTGGGGCACCAAGGCAAAGTTCAGTCAGCTTGGTGGTAAAAGAGGTGGATTCTGACATGGTAGTGGTGATTGATGAGGATTGGGGAAGGGTGAACACTAGTCAGCATCAGATGGGAGTAGGAAAGGGTGAAGTTAGGACACAAGGGATCTGTAATAAAGAAGAGAGTTTGTGTGCTAGATTACAATCTTCTCATACTTCTTCCTGGAAGGGGACAAGAATATCTGCAAGCATGTCTTCTGATGTGGAATGGTGTTTCAGAGATAAGGGGTTCTCAGATTCCAAAGTGGACTTAAGAGGGTCTAAGGTCAGAGCTCTAGGCTCACCCCAGAGGAAGTCAAACAGTAAAGGTTGCTTAAGAGGAATGGTGGGAGCAGACTACAGCAATAGTAGCTGCAAGTAGAATACACTACTTCTTTTGTTACACTAGGCCCAGGTAGGGATTAACATAGACCTTGCTGGCAAGGGATGAGGGAAGACTCTATCAAAGGTAAGTTTCATGAACAAGAAGTAGGCAATAAACAAAGTGTTGTGCCTCAAGGTATTATAGTTCACTTTTTCATTTTTCTGATCATGTGACTTTATCTTATCTTTCCATGTGGTTATCTAATCTTTTATCTTATCTAGGCACATGACGGGTCACATGACGGGTCACATGACTGGTCTAGACCCAGGGCATAGGGTTAGCCTCATGTCTTCAGCCTGACTTTTATTTCTGTCATTCTTCCATTTTAAAAGCCTTGTTTCTCTTCAGCCATTGGCTATTCTCATAAGTGCTTCTTTTCCATTTGATGGTGCCTCAGGGTCTGTGGGAATATTCCCATCAGGGTCTTGGTCCATGTGCTGTTCTGTACTGTATAAATACTGTATCCTTAGCATATTTTAAGCCCCAGTCTTGAGCACTTGTATTCTTTACTGCAGGTGGCCTCACTAGTGGCTCCTTCTCTTATCATCACTATCATCTTTGCTTTTGCCCTTGTTTGGATTTGTTTGTCTCATCATATATCATCCAAATTTGACAATGCAACACAAGGTACTGGCAACAAGTGCAGGGTTATGCTAAAGTTGAATGCTAGAATGAGTTGATACTTTAAACTGGAGAATGCTAGGTTACAAACAAATGGATTTCAAGTACTAGGTACAAGGACAAGGGGTAGTGAGGACTGTGAGGTGGATCACAAGGTAGAAGTAGCATAGAGAAAGAGGGGACAAGAAGTATGCTACTTTATAGTACAACTAGATAGGGTTCAAGTAGAGATGACTACAGTAATCATGCTGATGAATGATGAGTAAAGTATCCATGTAGAAATGGATAGAAAGAGATGAAATGATTATAAGTCAGCTGATTAAGAGATAGAACATCTAGGCAAAGGGTTTAACAAGAGAGCAGTCTAGACAAGGCTAGAGCACAAGAAAAGCAGAATCTATTATGATAAAGTGAACAAGGAAGCACCCAGGGTGCACAAAGAGCAGAGGCTAAGCAATGAAGCAAGGAAAGAAAGAAGAAGAAAAGGGAAAAACATAATAGTGTGCCCTTGTATTTGTCTAAGGCCTTAATTTGTGAAGAAATCAGACATGTGTTGGAGTAGCAGAGTAAGTCATCAGGACTTGTTATGGATGTGAGAATGGTAAGTTTTATTATAAGGGAAGAGAGGATAACATGCAGAGAAGAGTATGTGTATGTCAAGTTTCATCAACATTCAAACTAAGATTGTACAACAGGAAAACTTGTACCTATATACTATGAAAGAGCAGATTATTTAAGGTAGAATGGAGATAAAAAGAAGTTATCTTCTGAAACAAAGGCAGATGCCAAAGGTGAAACTGACAGAGTAGTGTCAAGATAAAACTGAGGTATTAGTAAAAACCAAAAACAGCAACTAAGGTACAAGCTATGAAATAGAACAGAATAAATACAGAGTTGTAATGGAATAAATGGAGTTAAATGTATGAAAATCATAAGTACTAATAAGTATAGCAGAAAGAAGTATTACAGTTTGCACTACCTCTTTGGCTAATTCCCTTATAAGCTATTCAAAACCCTAGCTTTAGCTTTGGTTTCCCTTTCTTAAGTATTTTTCTTTAATTTGCATTACTTTTACTATTGTTGTTTACTTTACTGTAGTTACTTGTATTGGTTTGTGTATAACATATATAATAGAGCACACTAGTGTCTCTAGTCCTTAGACTAGAGCACTTGTGGATATAGCCTTTCTTGGTTTGTCTTTTCTGGTTAGTATGTATCTAGCCTTCAGGCTTTTCCCTTGATCTACCCCCATTGAAGTTTGGTTTTTCCAGTTCTGCTCTTGTTTTCTGTCTCACTACTCTTGTCATTAAGCCAAGACTGTAACATTTGCTCTTGTCTCTTAATACCTTCCTCAGATAATGGAAATTCCCTCAGAGAAGGAGAGTACTAAGAAGTTGGATCAGATTTCAGACACTGTTGAGTTCTAGGACACTTCTTTCATATCCACACAACTGATGAGCTTTATGTCCAAGTCATGTTATTCCCAGCCACCTTGTTTTCAACCTCATCCCTATCCTTGCCTATTGTCTGTCTCAGATAGCATGTATTATATGCTATAGTTACTGTCTCTGTAATAACAAAAGAGCAACTAAGAACATACTGCCAAATATGCAAGACCACAAAATCTCCTCAAAGCCTGTTCCACTTGCTACAACTGTGAATAGCATGGCCATATCCAATGAAACTGCCCAAAGAAGATTTGCTGCTACCAGTGTCATTAAAATGGTTACATAGAAGTCAATTGCCTGAAGTATTCAGGCTCACATGTTTTCAAACCAGTATTCAAGCTACAATCCAAGATTGCTATCCCAGCAGCAAAACAGGGTTAGGTAATCTCTGTGCCATCAAGGCAAGTACTTTTTGCAGCTTCTTCTTCCCAGCAGCCTTCTGCTCCAGAAGAAATGGTCAATGAGCTGATGTCAGCACTCATTAATTTAATCAAATAAATCAAGGAGATTGAAAACAGGCTCTCAGGGGTCATGCCTGTGATATTGGATGATATCTGCCCCAAGATTTTCCCACCTTCTCCACAAATTGCCACTAAGATATCTAAGACAGCTCTAGTAGAAAAAAGAGGTACATTAAAGAAGAAAGCTATCAAGGTTAAGGCACATATCCACCACCTGAAGATTCCTCTCCTCTGTTCTCATCAAGATGATCTTGAATTTTAAGTTCACTCATGGCTCTGTGCTAATCTACCAACCTTAAGAAAAGTACTATCTGGAACCATATTTAGCTTACCAATAACTGGAGCATGTGAAGAACCCAGTTGTTGCAATAAAAACAGCTTTACCAGTGATGTCATCAAGGATATAGGCATAATTATTGGAATTATAGCAAAGGCCTTGCATTGGTTTGAAAGCTTTGCCAGAGCTATTGGTATTAGAAGAGGCTTTGCCTTTGAATGTATATAGGGCTTGTTGTTCAAGTAGAATTTTGTTGCATTGGCCTTTATAGCCTTCTTCAAAGTGCTAGCACTGGTCTTTGATGTGTTCACATTCACTGTAGTTAGTGTGTTACAAACAAACAGTTTACTAGCAGAAGCATTACATGACAAGCACATAACTGTGAGAATTTATTGCTAAACAAGGATAAACCCTAGAATATGGTTAAGTTGATATTCAGAGTTTCTTCTTGAATCAAAGGCACAGCTTATGATTGAATCTAGAATCTCAGATAATAGATCATCTCCTGATCCAATCTCTGATAAATCTAGATCTAGATCTAGATAAGGGTCAGATCTGATCATGGCAGATCTCTAGATGGGATCTCCTTGGCCTTATGATTGAGGGCATGGTTTAATCTCTGCTTACTCTAAGACCCTGACCTTCCATTTCATATATAACCTCTTCTACACACCTGATCTGCATGGCCCACTTGGTTATATTCTCATTCAGCATGCCCTATGCCCACTTACCTTATTTATCAGTACCCTATGCCCCAGGGATGGTCTGTGCACTAGCAGGATAGGTATAAATACTCAGTGAGATATAGTACTTAGCTCTTAGCTTTGACCACTTTTGTTATATCTGGCTATATTATACACCACTAGTTCTTTGTCAATACAAGGGCTTCCCTTCCTAACATTATACTATGGCTTCTCAGACTTTGCTACTCTGAGTATTCCATTCACCTACCATCTATTCAATTCAAATCCAACACCAAAACTGCTCACATTCTCTCAAGGCAGATAGTTAGGGTTAGAAAGAGTTATACAATGTCTAATACTGTAACATAGTGTAACAGGTATTGTGTCTCTGTTGAAAGCAAATGTGACATCTCTGAGATGTAGGGTTAATAGGGTTTTTGTTATGTGGGGTAGTTGCCACAAGTACTATTTTACTGGCTTGATGTTTTTGTTCACTGTCAATGAGGTATTGCTCCATGTTCAAATGTTTAATGAGTTATAAGAAGGTATATGAATTGAAGTTATTACTACTGTTAATAGAATCAGCAATATGATTGCATAAGAAGCTGAATTCCATAGCAAGTACATTCATCAGAAGAATAATAAACAAGTCATTGCATTTTGATATTCCAATGGCATATAGTGGCTTAAAAAACTATCCCAATATTTGCATATTTTGCACTAAATGCAATGGCTATCAATAACTACTAATTATCATTCTAGGCTATAAGTGTATGAAATGCTGTACTTGCTCTTGGCTTTCTATTGGTCCAATGATCAAAGAATTTGATTATTTTTTAATAACATGGCAACCATATTAAAATGACAACTCATTGGAATAGTGTTTATTCCATAATTTCAACTCAATTCCAACCCAATTCTGATTCAAATTATGCTTGGTCTGCATACCCATTAGACTACTCTAGCCCAACTCTCCCCCAAGTAACTCTGACACTCCATTACCACTCCACCTTACTTCAGTTACCCTTGCACTTTCCTTACCCAGTTATCAGTACATGCTTCTCCAACCTTCTGTCTCTATTCTATTCTAATCCCAACCTTAGTTCTATCTCTGTTCTCAGTACATACTACCTTAGTCTTTACTTCATCTTCTCTGAAACACTCTACTATCACTCCATACCTTGTTTCACTCATAGTTCCTGTTACTGTTCTTGTTTCTGTTCCTATTCCTGTTTCCCTTTTGCTTCTTTCTGCTATTCTTCAGTTTCAGTCTGATATAATTGAACATTGTCTTTCCTAACATCTCCATTCATCTCTTAGATACTTAGACACCTGTTTCACTTCTGAGATTACACCTGTCTTATTTCACTATACTCTTAGATAGTTCTGCTGTTACAGTGTTGATCTCTGAACAACCTGTTCTAACCCTAAACAGTCTGCCTTGATGAGGTGCATTGGTTTTGTTGTTGGATTTAGATTGAATAGAATATGGAACAGTGTATGGACTCAGGGTAGCAAAGCCTGAGGAGCCATCTCACTTAGTCAGGAGGGAAAAGACTATATTGAAGGAGGTATAGTTTTAATATGAGGATAACAAAGTGATTAAGGCTGGGAAGCCAAAACCAAGGAACTACTCTGCTATTTATACTATAGCCAATGGCACACAGACCACCTAGTCTCTTCAGCACAATACTAAATAAGGAAATAGGGCATAGGGCATGCTTACTAAGAATATAACCAATGGGCCATGTGATATAGGTGTGTAGAATGGAGAGGCTATGTGAAATGAAAGGATAGGGTCTAGGATAAGTGGAGATTAGACCATGTCCTCAATTATAAGGCCAAGGAGATCCTATCTAGAGATCTGCCATGATCAGATCTGACCCTCATCTAGATTGAGATCCAGATTCATCAGAGATAAGATCAGGAGATGCATCTGTTATCTGAGATGCTAGATCCAACCCTATAAGCTGTGCCTAAACCCCAGAGGAATACTCTAAATGGACAACTTAACCATATCCTAGGGTTTGTCTTGTTTTGGCAAGAATGTCTCATGGTCATGTGCTTGTTATGTGACTCTTTTGCTAGCAAATGTTATATTCATAACATCTGCCCTCTGAAATATAAGTACTATAGTCCTGTATCTTATACCTTAGTATGAATATCAATAAAGACACCCTGTCTTGCCCTTATTCTCACTCTATCCAAGCTACCCAACTTACCCTCTGACCCTCCAGATTACTTTAGAGTACCTTTAAAGCTAAATAATATCCTTGAAGAAATTATAAGGCCCTACTCTCATGACTAGGCTTGACTCTCCTTGTCTTGCCTGTCCCCCATGTTGAGCATTGAGACTACCCTCCCCTTCATGACCAATCTCTCCATAAATCAGAACACCATAAAGTGCAAAAGTATATTATATAAGGTGAAGCCAAGTCCCATTTCATCCAATATAACTCTTCTTGTTCTTTTTTGGAAACCTCTGAATCTTCTGGAAATCTCTGGAGTTTAAGCTCAGATTACATTGATATAGCAAGAAGGGTATGAGTTTTAACAGACAGTTTTTTAACTTTGAATTTCTATTACATATATTGGATTCTAAAGTGCTGTAAAATAATTATATATTTTAGATAAGTAATATATTATGTCACTCTTATGTCACTAATTAGCCTGCAGCATATATAAACCCTACCATTACAAATAAATACCCTTATCTCCATTATAAAACATCTTTCTGCTGCTTAAAAAAATAATAATATCTTTTTTGCCTCTTTTGATCTTTTTTGTAGGAAAATTGCATCTCAAACTGGTCTAGGGAAGTCTACTGTGGCTAGATTACTTCAGGAAAGTTAACCAGAGAAGGAAAATCATTATGGTGGTTGTTCTTCAAAACTTTCTTCTATCAACAAGTGTACTATTGTTTAACAAATTCTTATTGGAAAGGCCAGTAATGCAGTTTAGGTCACTTATTTCATCAATTCTATTGTCAGCACTCCTATCTGCCCACAAACAGTCAGGAATACCCTCAAGAAAGCTTCTCTAAAAGCTGTGGTAAAGAAAAAAAAACCTCTTTTCTCTGCTATCCATAGAAAAAGCAGGTTTGTCATATCCTGTGCCAATGGGTCAACTCTGCTATGTCTCCAGTGCAACTCCAGTTGCTTTCATGCTTTAAGCTGTGTATTTTCTGGTTCCCTTTACCTCCATTTTTTCCTATCTAATGTTGATTACAACTTTATCTATACTAACTCTATACTATTCTGATACAACTCCATAGTTCCTCCAATCTTACTTCCTGTTCCTGTTTCTTTCTGCCTCACCTCTTCCTGTCATCATTTAGTTTTTGTTATAGTTTGCTTTTTTAATTTTCTGATCATGTGATCTTATCTTATCTTTTCATGTGGTTATCTAATCTTTTATCTTATCTAGGCACATGATGGGTCACATGATAGGTCTAGACCCAGGGCATAGGGTTAGCCTCATGTCTTCAGCCTTGTTTTCATTTCTGTCATTCTTCCATTTTAGAAGCCTTATTTCTCTTTGGCCATTGGCTATTCTCACAAGTGCTTCTCTTCCATTTGATGGTGCCTCAGGGTCTGTGGGAATATTCCCATCAGGGTCTTGGTCTGTGCACTGTTCTGAACTGTATAAATACTGTAGCCTTAGCATATCTCAAGCTCCAGTCTTGAGCACTTGTATTTTTTACTGCAAGTGTGTTAAAACTTTTCATTCTACTAAAAAGAGACTGTTAAAACCTATACCAAGATGAGTATACTTTTAACCAGTTCCTCTTTTTTAAATGAAACTTTTAATGCTGGAGGTAGAATAGAACTTCAGGGTACTCCAGAGAGTTCCAGAGAAATCTAGGAAGGATTTCAATGGTCAAATGGGACTTGGCTTCACCTTATGGAGTGTGCCCTTGCACTTCACTGTTGTCCCAATTTATATAGATGTCAGAGTGGGTGATAAGGCTGTCTCTATGCTCAACAGGAGGGACAGGCAGGACAAGGAGAGTCAAGTCTAGTTATGGGGGTGAGGCTTTATGACTTCTTTGAGGATATCATGTAGCCTCGGAGGTACTCTGGAGTAACCCGGAGGGTCAGAGTGAGCCCAAGGCTCAAGCAGAGTGAGGACAATGACAAAAGAGTTTTCTGGTGTTTTTGTTGATATTTGTACTGAGGTACAAGATACAGAAATACAGTACTTATACCTCAGAGAGGCAGAACTATCTAGAAGTGTAACAAAATGAGACAGGTGCAAACTTAGAAGTGAAGCAGATGTCTAGATATCTAGGAAACAAATGGAGATATCAGAAAGACAATGTCCAATCATGTCAGACTGAAACTGAAGGGTGACAGGATGAAACAGGGGAGAGCAAGGAACAGGAACAGAACAGGAATAGTAACAATGATGGTAATAGTAGCTGATTGGAAATGGTAATAAAGTTATATCAGAACAGTCCAGAGATGATGAAGGGGAACTAGGGTAGTACTTGACTGGAGCAGAGATAGACTGGAAGTGGAATGGGGCAGAGTGGGAGCAGAAGCCTGGGGGAGCATATAATGCTGAGGGGCAGAAAGTGTACATGCGTAACTGGGAGAGACTGGAATGGTGATAAAGGGCTGGAGTTGCCTAAAGGGGAGTCAGAGGGCTGGAGTGGCTTACTAGGTGTGAAGACCAATTGTAAGCCAGGTTGGAATGGGGTTGGAATTCAGGTCAGAGGTCCAGGATATGACAAAGTGGCCTCACTAGTGGCTCTTTCTTTTATTATCATCATCTTTTGCTTTTGCCCTTGTTTGGGTATTTGTCTTATTGTATATCATCTGAATTCAACAACATAACAGTTTTCAGTTTGATATTATTTGACATTGTCTCCTTTGACATCCCCATTTATATCCAGTATACATTGGTACCTGCTTTGCTTATGAGACAACTCCTTTTATATTTTCATTCCCTTCTTAGATAATCTGTTTCTCTGAGATATAAGTACTGTTGCTCTATATCTTGTACCTCAGTTTGAATATCAACCATAACATGACATTATGATCCTCCTTGACCTCCTCCTGCTTTATGACTTGATGTTATACTCTACACTAAATCTCATGACTTACTTTATGACTTGATGTCATACCTCTTGTTGGAAAAGCCCTACAGCCTATTCTGGACCTCTGACAGTTTTCAACCCCTCCATAAATTAGGGCACCTGGTACTAGCATAAGGGTACACCACATAAGGTAAAGCCAAGCTCTGTCCACTACAGAGTTATCCAGAGTACCCCCAGAGTATATCACAGTTTTATAATAGTATATTCAAACTCCCACTTGTGCTGGTACTGCTATCATGTCTATCTGTGTAACTAGAGCTTGCTCTTATGCCATTCTTGATCAGTTCAAGAGTTTCTCTGTCTGCTGCACCCCAGGCTTGGCCTCATAGGCTCCTGCTCCCTTTTACTCTTCCATATTTATTGCTTCAGTTGACAAAGCCCCTGATAATTCCAAGGTTTCCCAACCTTTCCATATCCCTGATAGCCATGGTGCCCATCCAGGAGTACCAGATGACCCTGAAGATGACTCCTCTGATGGATATTCCAATATTCCAGAGAATGATCCAGAATCTTTTCCAGACCCAGAACCTATTTCCATTTACCATGATACTATCACTAATTTTACCAGTGCCATTTGCAGGTTAGCTTGCTTCTCCTATCATACTCCTGAAACCTTACAGCATACCAAAGTACATAAACTGGACCAGGTTGATGGAACTGACCCCCAGAAGCTCTGTGTTTTTCTGGTGCAATGCAAGTTAAACTTCCAGAATCATTCCAAAGCCTTTGCCAATAACTGAGCCAAGGTTACTTATGCTCAGTCCTATCTTAAGGGCATGGCATTGGAATGGTTCAAACCTGATCTTCTTTTTACTGAAGATTCTAATCTCCATCTCTTGTAAATGGATGATTATAAGGAGTTCATTCAGGAACTCTGAACTAACTTCAGACCCCATGACCTGATTGTAAATGCAGAGCATCAGCTAGACCAGTTGACTATAAAGGATGGTCAATGAATCAACAAATATGTAGTTGAGTTTAACAGAATTGCATCTCAAGTCCAGAGTTATTGAAAAGGTACCCTTTACCACTACTTTTATAACAGTCTCCCAGACTGCATCAAAGATGACCTTTCCCACATCAGCAAGCCCCTGACCCTCATTGAGCTGCACCAGCTTGCTCAGACCATTGACACTCATTACTAGAAGCATAAATCTGAAATCAGTCAACAAGAAAAGTCATCTTACCTGTTCAAATCATCTGACAAACCCTCCACACCCTCCACTTCAACCTCCAGCCCTAAGGAGTCAAAGAACAAGTTAGCTAGTCCCTCCAGCTTCTCCAAGTTGTCTGTTTCCCAAAAGCAAGACTTATTATCCAAGCTTGGTAAGAATGGTAAGCTTACTGCTGAAGAATGCAAGTGTCAACTTGAGAATCACCTCTGTTTGTTCTGTGGTATTGCTGGGCACATAGCAAAGGACTGTCCCAAGTCCTCCTTCAAGGCAGCCAAAGCTTGTGCTGCAAAGACCTCCACCCCAGAAATCAAACCAGAGGCCTCTGCCTCAGAGGTGAAAAAATAGTCCACAGCCTCTGTGACTCTGCATGGGCTGGAGGTTGCATTGATTCTTCCTGTGCTTTACTGGAGGTTAGACTTAACACATCCATTCTTTTAGATAATGCTTCACTTATGCCTCTTGTCACCCTTGTTTCTCATGAAATTTCTCTGTTTCCCACCCTGATTGACTCAGGTTCTTCAGATTGCTTTATAGACATCAAGTTAGTCAGTACCTATAATCTTCTGACTTATTCCATTCCTCTATTTCAGCTCCAACTTTTTGATGGCTCTTCCAATTCTATGATTATAAATGCCATTGATCTTTCTGTTTGCTTTAAAACCAGTGATATTACTCTGATGACATTTTATGTCACTCCATTGAATGGATCTAGTTCTCTTGTTCTAGGACACAACTGGCTTGCCCATCACAATCCATTGATTGACTAGGTATCAAGTCATATTTTATTCTGATTATCTGAACCAAACATGCCAATACCTCCAAGCTCACCTCTGCAGCTTCCAGTCTCTCTGATCCAAGCTGACTCCAAATCCAATTCACCATGTTCCCCTGACCCCAGACCTCTGTCAATTGAGCTACTCAGCTTATTATCATTTACACATGCCTGTAGCCTTGATGGCTCAGTCCCATTCCATCTGCAACTTCAACTTCCAAAAAGTCATCTTCATTTTGCTTCCATTGCCCCTTCTCCAGCCAATCTTTCTGGTATTCCCCAGGAATACCACAACTTTGCCAATGTGTTTAGCAAAAGCAAGGTGTTTACCCTTGATTCTTATCACAAGTTTGACCTGAAGATTGATCTGGAAAAAGGCACCTCTCTGCCTACCAGCACTACCTATTTCCTATTACTCTCTGAGCTTGAGGTACTCAGAACTTTTCTAGATGAATATCTCATTACCAGCTTCATCTAGCCCTTTGCATCTGCTCATGCTGCCCCTATCCTCTTCATCCAGAAGAAGAACAGATCCCTCCAGTTGTGTGTAGATTTCTGAGAACTCAACAAGATCACAAAGAAAGACCACTACCCCCTTCCACACATCTTCAATCTCCTTGATGCTTCAAGCTATGCAACCATTTATACCAAGCTTAACCTTAAGCATTCTTATCATCTAGTTTGCATTGCTAAGGGCAATGAGTGGAAAACCTCCTTCCATACATGCTATGGCTTGTATGAGTGGCTTGTCATGCCATTTGAGCTCACCAATGCCCCTATGGCTTTCCAGTAATTTGTCAATTCTATCTTTGCTAATCTTCTTGATGTTTTTGTCATTGTCTACTTGGATGATATCCTCATCTTTTCTGCTGATCAGACAGCTCACACTAAGCATGTCCATGAAGTCCTCTAGTGCCTCCAGAAACATGCCTTTTTGCCAAATCTGAGAAATGCAAATTCCATACCAATTCCACAGAATATCTCAGTTACCAGCTCTTGCCCTTGGGACTTTCCATGTCCCCTGACAAGATCCAGACCATTCTGGATTGGCCTAAGCCTTATAAAGTTTATGACATTCAGTTTTTTCTTGATTTTGCCAATTTCTACTGCCATCTTATCTGGGGTTACTCTGATATTGTTATTTTCCTGACTTATCTCATCCACAAGTCTGCTTGTTGGGACTTTGACACTACCTGCTGAGCCACTTTTTAGTGCCTCAAGGAGGCTTTTACTTCTGCTCCTATTCTAACCCATTGGATTCCTGATACTTTCCTTCTTATTGAAACTGATGCTTCAGACTATGTGATTACTGGAATCCTCTCACTCTAATGCCTGGACAATGAGGTTCACCCTGTCACTTTCTATTCATGTACTCTCACTGTACTAGAACTTAACTATAATACCTATGATAAGGAGCTTCTCACTATTTTCACTGTGTTTAAGATCTGGTGTTATTATCTTAAAGGTTCCAGTACTCCAGTGGACATTGTTACCAATCACAAGAACCTGGAATACTTTACTACATCTAAACTTCTGACCTGCTGGCAAGCCTGGTGGTCAGAATTCCTCTTCCAGTTTTATCTGACCATTCATTTTTGCTCTGGTCATTTAGATACTAAACTTGATGCTTTGACTAAATGTTGGGACATCTATCTCAAAGAGGGGAATAGTAACTATGCCCATGTCAATCCACACAACTTCCATCCTATGTTTATACAGGAGCAACTTGCTGCATCCCTCTGGGCATTCTCTCTAGCATCTCCAGTCTTCTGGTCTGCATCCCTCTTCGACCTCAAAACCCTCTATCATGACATCCTCTCAGCACTCCCTTCTGATTCCACCACCTCTACCCACTTGTCCAGCACCCTCTTGCCCAACTCTCATTGATCTAAAGATTCAAAAGGCTTTTTGCATCTGGACAACTGTATTTATGTCCCTGATGCCTCTGATCTCTATATCTGGATTCTCCATTACAAGCACAACCACCCCTTATCTGGACACTTTAGTCAGAATCAGACACTGGAGCTTATCTTCCAAGAATATACCTGGCCTGGCATTTAAGAATTTGTTAAAGAGTATGTTTCTTCATGTATAGCTTGTGCCTGCACCAAGGTACCCCATCATGAACCCTATAGTTTCCTCAAGCAGCTTCCCATCCCAGAAAAGCTGTGGAATTCCATCTCTATGGATTTCATTAAACAACTCCCAGCTTCCTTTGGTTACTCCACCATTCTCATCATTGTAGATCATTTATTGAAACAGTGTATCTTCATCTCTACAAATGATAAGGTAACCTTCCCAGAGCTTGCTAAACTCTTCTTACTCCATGTTTTCTCCAAACACAGAGTTTTCTCCCATATTACCTCCAATCATGGTTCCAAGTTTGTTTCCCATTTCTTCCATTCCCTTGATCAAGCCCTCAACATCCACCTCCACTTCACCTCTGAGTATTATCTGGAAGGTGATGGTCAAACCAAGTGAATGAACCAAACCCTGGAGTAGTATCTATGCATTTATTGCAACTATTAGCAGGACAATTAGTCTAAACTCCTGCCCCTCACAGAGTTTGCTTATAACAATGCCCCTAATGCTGCCACAGGTGTTTTCCCTTTCTTTACTAACAAGAGCTACCATCCAAATATCTCCATTCACCCAGAACACAATCTTACCTCTATCCAAGCTCAAGAATATGCCATTGACCTTGACTCACTCCATGTCTTCCTTTGTGAGGAAATAGCTGCCACCCAAGTCAGATACTAAGGACCTGCAGATGCCCAATGATCTCCAGCACTGGACTTTAAAGTAGGTAACAAGGTATTCATCAAAGCTAAGTACTTTAGGACTACACAACTGTCCAAGAAACTTGCTGAAAAGAACTTAGGTCCTTATTCCATTATTGCTCAGGCAGGCTCACTGTCCTTTATACTCCACCTTCCAGAGAACATGAAGTCTGTTCATTCAGTCTTCCACATTTCTCAACTTGAATCCTCTATCCCCAATGTAATCCCTGATCACATGCAACCACCTCCACCACCAGTAGAGATTGACAGTGAACCAGAGTTTGAGATCTCCAAAATCCTAGACTCAAAGATAGATCATAGATGAAGGAACTGCAAATTACTATATTTGATTAAGTGGTTAGGTTATAAGGGTACTAACAAGAGACCTCATGGCTCCTTGCCACTGAATTAGGTTATGCTTCAGAGATTGTTGAGGAGTTTCATCTCTGTTATTGTTAAAGATCTTACCCCTCAGGCAAAGATGAAACTCCTAGTCTAAATCCATATATCAGGTTCTTTTCTTTAGTGATTTCAAAGACTTCCAATAAAGTCCAGAAAACTCTGGAGATAGATAGAGGGGAATTCCTAGGTCAGACAGGACTCAGCTTCACCTTATGTGGTGTGCCCTTGCACAACCCAGTATCCCAATTTACTAAAGGGTTAAAGGCTTAAGAGGAGAGCAGTTTCTATGCTTAAGATGAGAGACAGGCAAAACAAGGAGTATTGAGCCTAGCCATGATGGAAGGGGACCTGAAGATGTCCTTAGGAGATCTTCTATGCCCAGAGAGCCTCCAAAGTAAACCAGAGGGTCAGAGATAAGGACAAGATCAGAGGGGAGTCTTTTGTTGATTATCATACTAAGGTACAAGATATAGTACTATCATATTTATACCTCAGAGAAGTGGACTGATCTAAGGAGCAACAGAAATGAGACAGGTATTGTCTTAGAAGCAAAGACAGGTGCTAAAGTATCTTGGGAATAAATGAAGATGTCAGGAAAGATAGCATTCAATTATGTCAAACTGAAACTGAGAGATAACAAGGAGAAGTGGGGGGGAAACAAGGGATAGGAACAAGAAGTGAGAATGAAACAAGCCTGGAGTAGTAATAGAGTAGTTTAAAGAAGGCAAAGTGAGAACTAGGGTTTACTTAGCTGAGAACAGAAGCAGGGCTAAGTTGGAGTTAAAGCAAAATCATAATGGAAGGGTGAAAACATTAATGCCATTGACTAGGCAAGGAGTGTATAGAATGGACTTGAGTCAGAGTTAGAGTGGAGAGAGAATGGAGGGTCAGAGTTGCCAGTACTAGTAACTAGGCAAGAGATATATTAAATGGAACTAAGTCAGAGCTAAAGCAGAAAAGTATCAGAGAAGTGAAGATACCAATATGGGAGAAATGTGGATATAACTGGAGCAAGGCAGTGTAGCCTTAAAGGATCAGATATGCCTGGAGAGAAATAGAAGCCAGGATAAAATACTAGTAGGCACTGAGTGCAAGAACCAGGCATTGATAGGGTTGGACTTAGATTCAAAATATGGGATATGACAGTTATCCAAACAAACCCAGGCCATTATAATGGACCAACTGAGTAGTGAATCTAGTGATCTAGTTACAAGATCCCCTACCTACTCAAAGATCACCTTTTCAACCTCCTCCTTGACTCCATTGTTTACTACAGAAATTCCACCAACTTCCATACAAAGCTCTGACAGCTCCACTGCTACCTCATCAATCTCCCCATCCTTGCTTCCTGAACTTCTGGCCTCTCTGATCTCTGCTACCCATGCCTTTCCCAATGCATCAACCAGCTGCTCTAGCAGCTGGTTCTTGTGCTTCACCTCCTGCCATACCTTCCTGCCCACCTCCCTTATCAATGCCTCTATCAGGTCACAGTCCTTGGCCATCTGCTGAAGACCCTCCTCTGTCTCCTCTGAGTCTGCCCTGCTACTGGGCACCCCTTCCTCTCCCACCTTTCATCTCTGCTTTCTCTCTGGCTTCTCCTGGCCAGGGCAGTCACACCTCATGTTTGCCTCTATATAGGCAAGGCAAGACATCAACTTGCCTGGGCCCACCTCATATTCCAGCCCCCAGTTGTTGCACCTCTGATACCCTGGTCCCTCTTCTGCTTTCCTCTTGCCATTGCTGCTACTTGACCTCACCTGGGCTTGGCAAAGTTCCTCCACCTAAACCAGGTTTGAGTACTAGGTCTTGACCATATTTCCAGTACTCACCCATTTCTGGATCACCTCCACTGCCTTTCATGCCTCCTCATCTTTCTTTCAAGTCTTCTCCTCTTTTCTTACCTTTTCTTGCCACCTCTGCTTAGTATACTTTATGTTACCAAGTTCCTCTTCATCAGTGATGTGCTTCTCAAGGTGCTCATCAGACCAGGTGTGAATATTAGCAAATGAAAACATGATGAAAGAAACTTGTGTGAAAGTCTCTGGGGTGGTATTTGCTTTTATGGGTTTCTGGCCAGCTAAACTCTGATGCCTGCTCCACTCACTTATTAATTAAGAGCACATGCTTAATAGCCTTTAGGGGTTCAGGCCTTAAGAGGGAAATACTGTCATATTCTGTGCCAATAGATTAACTCCACTATATCTCTGGTACAACTCTAGTTGCTTTTATGCTTTAAGCTGTATATTTCCTGGTTTCCTTTACCTCCATCTTTTCCTACCTAATGTTGATTACAACTTTACCTATGCTAACTTCATACCATTCCAATACAACTCCATAGTTCCTCTAATCTTACTTCCTGTTCCTATTTCTTTCTGCCTTACCTCTTCCTGTCATCATTTAGTTTTCAGTTTGACATTATTTAACATTGTCTTCTCTGACATCTCCATTTATATCCAGGATGCATTGGCATCTGCCTTGCTTATGAGACAACTCCTTTCATATTTCCATTCTATTGCATCCCATGCCAATGGGTCAACTCCACTATGTCTCCAGTGCAACTCCAGTTGTGTTCACACTTTAAGCTGCATATTTTCTAGTTCCCTTTACCTCTGTCTTTTCCTACCTAATGATTGATTACAACTTTACCTATGCTAACTCTGTACCATTCCAATACAACTCTGTAGTTTCTCCAATCTTACTTTCTGTTCCTATTTCTTTCTGTCTCACTTTTCCCTGGCATTATTTAGTTTCAGTTTGACATTATTCAACATTGTCTCCTCTGACATCTCCATTCATATCCAGGATGCATTGGTACCTGCTTCACTTATGAGACAACTCCTTTCATATTTCCATTCCCCCCTTAGATAATCTGCCTCTCTAAGGTATAAGTACTATAGCTCTGTATCTTGTAATTCAGTTTGAATATCAACCATAACATGATGTTATGATTCTCTTAGACCCTCTCCTGCTTCACAACTTGACATCATACCCTACACTAAGTCTCACAACTTACTTCATGACTTGACATCATACCTCTCATTGGGAAAAGCCCTACAGCCTATCTCAGACCTCTGTAGTTTTCAACCCCTCCATAAATCAGAGCACCTGGTACGAGCATAAGGGCATACCACATAAGGTGAAGCCAAGCCCTGTCCACTCCAGAGTTATCTGAAGTATACCTGGAGTACATCACAATTTTATAATATATTCCCTTCTTAGATAATCTGCCTTTCTGAGGTATAAGTACTGTAGCTCTGTATCTTGTACCTCAGTTTGAATATCAACCATAATATGACATTATGATCCTCCTTGACCCCCTCCTGCTTCATGACTTGATATTATACCCTACACTAAGTCTCACAACTTACTTTATAACTTGACATTGTATCTCTTATTGGAAAAGCCCTACAGCCTATCCTGGACCTCCAACAGTTTCTGACCCCTCTGTAAATTGGGGCACCTGGTACTAGCATAAGGACACACCATATAAGGTGAAGCCAAGCCCTATCCATTCCAGAGTTATCCAGAGTACCCCCAAAGTACATCATAGTTTTATAATAAGATTGGCCTTTGCTCTGAAGTACCAGCATTGGACTGTGGAGGACTGGAAGAGGGTGATTTGGTCAGATGAGACTAAAATCAATAGGATTGGATCAGATGGACAAAAATATGTGTGGAAAAAGAAAGGAAAGGGAATAAGTTCTAAGGAAATCAAAGGTATAGTCAAGTTTAAAGGAGAATGTTATGCTAGGCCTGGATAGGGACAGGCATAGACCTTGCTGTAGAAAGTGGAAGAGGTGAACTGAAGGTAATCCTCAAGACAAGTAAAGAGCAACAAACAAAGTGTTGTGCTCAAGTGGTACTAGCTACACTCCCAGGGGTGTGCTGAGATCAGATGCTGATGATTCTCTGGTTAAGTGCCAGGACACAAGTAGTGATTTCAAGTACATAGGTACAAGAACAAGTGAAGATGTGAGAACTGTGAGGTAATTGCAAGGTAGAAGTAGCATAAGGAAAGGGAGGACAAGAAATATGCTACTTTATAGTACAGTTAATAGAGTTCTAGTGGAGATCAGTCAAGTAATCATGCTGACAGATAATGAGTAATGTATTCATGTGGAAACAGATGGAAACAGATGGAATAATTAAAAGTCAGCTGATTAAGAGATAGAAGACCTGGACAGAGGGTCTAACAAAAGAGTGATCTAGGCAAGGCTAGAGCATGAGAAGAGTGGAATCTATGAGTAAAGGTAAATGAGAGAGCATTCAAGGTGTGAGAAGAGCAGAAGCTATGATGATGAGAAAAAAAAGATGGAAAAAAAAGTAACATTACCCCCCTGCTAGGGGTGGAAGACTCATGACACCTCAAAAGGTGTCATAAGAGGGCCTGGGGGAGCCAGTAATGTTGGCCCAGCCAACCTTGTCAATGACATCATTGCAGAAGTCATCATCAATGTGATATGAAGAAGGAGGAGGTGACATAGTTGTGGGAGGGTGATGGTAGGAACCCTGGGAATGGTGGGAGCTGTGAGAGTGACAAAAGGAGTGGGAAGAACTGCAGGAGAAGGTGTGAGAGGAGCCATAAGAGGAAAAGGAGGTGAAAAAGGAGACAAGGGGGTCAATGACATGGCATTAAGCAGGGCAGTGAGCTTGGGTATGTCCAGGGTGCCAGCAGAGGCAGTAGGGACATTGATAGGATGGGCAGTTGATTCAGATATGGCTCAAGCAGCAGCAGTGAAAGCAGGCCTTGCAAAAGCAAGACTGAGAGGGAGGAAGGTAACTATCACCATGAAGGCCAGTCCATCAAGCTTTGGCATGCTCAAGGGTAGCAAGCTTGTCATTATTGAGAGGAGAGGAAGAAGTGGATGGAGTAGTGGGGGTATAATCCCAGGCAGTGGCCAGCTCATGCATATACTGGTCAAGGTCAGTGAGGAATTTGCCCATCTTGAGTTGATAGGCTAAAGCCTTGACATTGGATAAGAGTTCATGGTGGATAGAAGAGATGAGGGCCTGTGTGAGGGAGATCCAGGCATGAGAAATATGAGTGAGGGCAAACATGAGGAGGGGAAGATAAAGAAGCTGCATATAAATCTGATAGAGAAGCCACAAGGGCAAGAATATGTTGAGGTGTAACCCAATGGGGATGGTGAGGTAGGAGTTCATGACAAAAGTCATGATGCAGTGTGCATAATCAGGGGATGGTGCACCATAACATAGGGCATAAGTGAAGAGTGAAAGGTCAACACTAAGAATCCCAGTGGACATAGTATCAATTGTGGGAGGAAGGACAGAGATGGGAGCAATGACAGCTGGGCTAATGAATATAGCAGGGAATGAGGCTATGAAGTCCTCTGAAGGAAGCTCTGAAGTAAGCACAGAGAGAGGAGAAGAAAACATATCAGTAAGTAATAAGGGAGAAGAGATGAGTGAAGGCTCAGTGGGAACTTCTGCAGTGGGAAGTTGCAATGAGGACACTGGTGGGGTATCAAGAGAGGTGTTGCACAAACAGAAGCCTTGGTCAATGGTGAAGACCATGGTTATTTGCAAGAGTAAAGAGATTTCTTGGGAGGGTGAGAAGATTTTGAAGGGAAGTAACAAGGGTGAAGGAGTTTATACTCATCCAAAGTGAACTGAGAATATTTCAAGTTCCATTCAGGTTCCCAGGAGTTATCTTCTGCCAAGTACCCTTTCCATCAGATTAGAAACTGATGATTACCCAGGGAACCATGATGTTTTAATATCTGCTCTAATTCATATTCCTCTTCATCTTCTATAAGGTCTGGGGATGGAGCAGGGAAGTTCTTTCCATGGATGTCTTTTTTACAATAGGGCAATAACAATGACACATAAAACACTGGATGAATCTTTCAAGTGGATGAAAGATGAAGGCAGTAGGTAATTAAAGAAGGGACTTCTGTGATAGTGAAGGGTTATTCTCATTTAGGAGAGAGTTTTGGGTAAACAATAGCCCATTTCAAGTTGCAGGCTTCTAGCCACACTTTATCTCCTTTAGCAAATGAAGAAAAGGTGGAGCAGATATGGAAAACCATGGTTTGGTGGGCTAAATCATGTGCAGCAAGGACTTCATCATAAGCAGCAAGAAGTGCCTTAGTGCAGTCAGCAACAGCAGGCATCAGTAATTCATCAATGATAGAGGGAAGGGCACAGGGTTCATATTCCATCATGAGATAGAATGGAGATTGACCTGTAACAGAGTGGGGGTGGTGGTTGTGGACAAATTCAGCATGGATAATAAAGTCAGCCTATCTGGTGGGATTAGAGCCACAGTAAATGCAGATGTATATCTCAATCTCCTGGTTAACTCATTCAGTTTCACCATTAGACTGAGAATAATATGCAGTAGAGAGGGAAAGATTGTATTCAAGGAGTTTCCCAAGCTTCTTAGCAAAGGCAGAGGCAAACTGAGAGTCTCAATCAAAGATGATCTTGTCATAAAGACCATAATGGAGGTAGACTTTGTGGAAAAAAAAAGTTGCAATCCTCTTAGCAGTAACAGATTTCTTAGTGGGGCAAAGAATTACCCCCTTTGTAAGCCTGTGGTCAACCATGACCAGTAAGGCATTGTTATGAATGTAACATTTGCTAGCAGAAGAGTCACATGACAAGCACATGACCGTGAGACTTTATTGCCAAACAAGGACAAACCCTAGGATATGGTTGAGTTGTTTATTCAGAGATTCCCTTGGGTTTGGGACATAGCTTATGGGATTGGATCTAGTATCTCAGATGACAGATGTATTTCCCAATTGAATCTTCAATGAATCTGGATCTTGATCTAGATGAAGGTCAGATCTGATCTGTGGCAGATCTCTAGATGGGATCTCCTCGGCCTCATGGTAGGGGGCATAATTTAATCTCCACTGACCCTAGACCCTTTTCTTCCATTCTACATAGCCTCTCCATTCTACATTCCTTATTTACATGGCCCATTGGTTATATTCTCAGTAAGCATGCCCTATGCCCTATTTCCTTATTTAGTCTTTCCCTATGCCCTGGAGGTGGTCTGTGCACATTGGGACTTTGTATAAATAGCATAGTAGTTCCTTGGTTTTGGCTCTCCAGCCTTAACCACTTGTTAGCTTTGTTATCTTGTATATCATCTAGTGCCACTCAATATAGGCATTACCTCCTAACTTGTGCTATGGCTCCTTAGCCCTTGCTACCCTGAGCCCATCACACCATTCTTCACTTTATTCCAACTGAATCCAACAACAAAACCAATGCACCCTCTCAAGGCAGACTGTTTAGGGTTAGGATGGGTCATTCAGAGATTGACACCATAACAGGCATTGAAGTCAGAGGAAGAAGATTGGTGATGAGATCACAGAAGATCTGTTGAAAGGGGTAAGTAACAGTGGAGCAAATAGGAGAGAGAGCAGGGGTAGAGGGGTAAGTGTTTGCCTTGTTCTGTTGGCAAATGGAACAGCTGGCAATGTAGTTGCAGATGAAAGTGGCAAGGCCAGGCCATCAGAACTTGGCAGAGACAAGTTGGCAAGTTTTGAGGTAACCAGGGTGGCTGGCAGAGGGGTGGTCATGACAACACTGAAGAATTGCATGACAAAGGTTAATGGAGGAGGGAATGAAGATGCAGTTGCAGTAGGTTAGCAACCCATTGACTTTCTTCCAGTTAGAGGTGCAGGAATGGAGAAATTTCTCATCTGCAGAAGCATCCTGTTTTTTTGGATGAAGAGGTGAAGGGGGTCCCCCTGTTGATGTTTCTTAATATGTGCAGAAAGGTTAGCATCAATGAGGTTGACAAAGAGTTCAGGGGAAAGAAGGGTAACTTCCTGGTTATCCTGGGAAGTGTCAGGACAAAGATCAGGATAATAAGAGAGAGGGTATTAGGTCCAGCAAGGAAGGTACTGGCAACATGGAAGAGTTGCAGGTCAAAGTCAGCTATGTTAAAAAGCCAGTGAGCTTGTCATTGATTGAGCTTCTGAAAGAATTTGAAATAAGTCAGGTTTTTATGGTCAGTGAAAACCTGAATAGGGATAAAGAAGCTGAGAAGATACTGCCTCCAGGCTTTCAGGGCACAAATGACTGCAAGGAGTTCATGATCATAGATATCATAATTCTGCTCAGCAGTGGAGAATATCTGGAAGAGATAAGAACAGGGATGCCAGTCCCTGTTCTCATCTGTTTGAAGAAGAATACCACTGGATGTATAAGCAGAAGCATTGGTGGCAATAGTGAAGGAGCAAGTGAGATCTGAAATCTGCAATACCAGTTAAGACAGGAAGATAGCCTTGAGGGAGTCAAAGGCTTTCTGGGTGGCAAGGGACCAAGACCAGGCCATGGCCTTCTTGGTGAGATTAAGGAGTGGATGGGCAATAGTGGAGTAGTTGGGGATAAATCACCTGTAAAAGTTAGCAAAGCCAAGAAAGGAGTGAATATCCTTGACTTTGGAAGGGGTAGGCCACTGGAAGATACCAGCAAGTTTAACAGGGTCCATGGCAAGCTTACTAGGACAAACAATCATCCCAAGGTATTTGACTTGGGAGACAGTAAAGGTGCATTTCTTCAATTTGAGATGGAGATTGAGTTCCATCATCCATTGAAGGACACAGAAGGTGCATTCCTGATGGGTGTTAGCATCAGGGGAGGAGATAAGGAGGTTATCCATGTATATAATGAGCCATCCCTCAGTGATCATATCCTGAAATGAATCATTCATGAATTGCTAGAAAGTAGCAGGTGAGTTGTTTAAATCAAAGAACATTACTGTGGGTTCAAATAGCCCCTTGTGTGTAATGAAGGTGGCTTTCCATTGGTATCCATTGTGGATTCGGATGTTGTTATAACCCCAGTAGATATCAAACTTAGTAAAAAGCTGAGCATCCCAGAGTTTATCAATGAGGTCAGAGATAAGAGAAAGTGGATAGGCATCACAAACAGTATGTTTGTTGAGATATCTATAATCTTGGCAAGGACAGAGCTTGCCATTCTTCTTTTTGACAAAAAAGAAAGATGATGCCTGAGGGGAGTTGAAAGGATGGATCTTTCCAGCCCAAAGGTTCTTTTCAAGGAATGCTTCCATGGCCTGTTGCTCAGGGGGAGATAAGGGGTAAATCTTACCTATCTTTGGGACAAATGTGTCCTTCAGATTGATCTCATGATCATAGGGGCAAGAGAGCAGAAGGTAATCAAGAGTTTTCAGAGTGTTGAAGAATACCAATGAGAACTGAGGATATTTGGGGGGAAGGATCATCTTGGGTTTAGCCTTTTCAGCTTCAATGGCTAGCTCAGTGGATGTAGTAAGCTGAGCAATGGTGATCTCTGGGAAATAGGAGGAGCAGTGATCTAGGATTCTGCTGGAATGGCAATCATAGAGCAAGTCATTGATTGACTGCTCAGAAGTGACATAGTCCAGGTAGCAGACCAGGAGTTTATCATGAGGAATGATGACATCTTCAAGAAGTCCATCAAACCAAGGTTTATGGACAGAGTTAATATGGGAAGTGGTTGCATCAGAGGGGGAATCTGGGATGGTGAGTGTGTTTGCCATTTAGTCAATGGTGGGATTAGTGGCCTGAAGCCATGGGTATCCAAGGATGATGTTCTTCTTTCCACATGCAATGATATAGCAGGAAACTGGGAGAATGGATTGTTCAAAGCAAAGAAGGAGGTTACAAGTTTGAGTAATTTTACCCTTCTTATTTTCAAAGTGGTCAACATTCTGAATAATAATCAGTTCATTGAGTTTAGCAGTGGGGAACTGGTTCTTCTTAATGAAGTCCCAGTCTATACAGTTGATTTGTGCTCTACTGTTAATGAGAGCACAAGTGGCTACAACTTTCTTGGCATAAGAGGGAGAGGAAACTTGAATTACAATCTTCATATATTTCTTGGAAGTGGATACAAGTACAGGTGCACAAGAGAAGGAGGGAGTACCTTGCATAGAGGAGATACTCCATTTTAAAAACTCTGCTTTTCCATCTTCTTCTTTCTCTCTTTCTTTACTACTACTCTAGCCACCCCATTATCAGATTCATCATCACTAACCTCTTCTATCTTCATTGTCAGTTCTTCAGCAGAGACCATCTTGACATGAGGGATTTCCTTGGGGGTAATAGTGGAAGAGGAAGAAGTGGGGAAGTTTGGGCAGGCAGTGTTAATGTGACCAGGTTTCTGGCATCTGAAACAAAGCCTATTCTTGATGCAGAAGGCTCTTCCAGCTTTGGTAAGGCAGCCCTTCCTTATAGCATCAATGTCCATCACATTTGGATCTTTCTCTGGTTTGGACATAGCAGAGGGTGGCATAGGAGTTCAGGCAAATGCACAAGGATTCTTTTGCCATTGTTCTATAGAGCAAGTGCACTCCATAGTTTCTTGGAAGTGGGCAGCCTTGGTATACCACTCAGTAATAGTAGAGGGGATTATATCCAGGTTATGGATGCAACAGGAGAGATAGAACATGAGTCCTGTTTCAAAGTAACCAATAAGGACATTGTTGTCAGTGATCTTAGTGGTGACAATGCAGTTCTGGAACTCAGCAGTATATTTGGCAAGGAAAGGCATCCATTTGTCTTTCTTTTCCTGCTTCATTTGTGTGTTTGCCAACCAATGGATGGTGGCATTGACCATATCCTGTTGTTGGAAAACCTTCAGGAATGTGAAAGTAAAGTGGAAAAACTTTCCCATGGTAACAGTCATGCTGGAGATACACTTCTTCTGGTACATTGCAGCCCATGACTGTGCTGGCCCTTTTGTTATAAATAAAAGAACAAAGGTGATCTTCTTTTCATTGGAGTTGTAGATTGCACTGTTGATGAAGAGGTAAAACTGGACTATATCCAGTCAGTTCTCAGCCTTGGATCAATCACCATCAAAGTGCTTGGAGGCACCAAGACAAAGTTCCATTGGCTTAGTGGTGGAAGTGGAGAAGTTAGATATAACAACAGGTGGAGAGGGTTGGGGAAGGGTAAATGCAGGTCAGTGTCATACAGGAGTAGGAGAGAGTGGTGTCTGGGCTCAGGGAATCTGCAAGGAAGAGGAGAGTTTATGAGTGAAATCATGGTCTTCTTGTACTTCTTCCTGGAAAGGGACTAGGATATTCGCAAGTACATCTTCTGATGTAGAAGGGTAATCTGAAGGGAAGGTGTTATAAATGTTTCAATGTACTCCAGGAGTACTCCAGATAACTCCAGAGTGGATGGGGCTTGGCTTCACCTTATGTGGTGTGCCCTTATGCTAGTACCGAGTGCCCCAATTTATGGAGGAGTCAGAACTATTGGAGGTTCAGAATTGGCTGTAGGGCTTTTTCCCAACAAGAGGCATGACATCAAGCCATGAAATAAGTTGAGGGACATTTTAGAGTAGGGTACAATGTCAAGTCATGAGGCAGAAGGGGTCTGGGGGGGATTGTAACATTGTATTATGGTTGATATTCAAACTAAAGTACAAGATACAGAACTCCAGT
>JBBPKN010000650.1:0-32260 GCA_038089275.1 Pulveroboletus cf. rosaemariae
CATGATTGTGAGACTTTATTGCCAAACAAGGATAAACCCTAGGATATGGTTAAGTTGTTATTTAAGATTTCCCCTTGGGTTTGAGCACAGCTTATGGTTAAATCTAGTATCTCAGATGATAGATGCATCTCCTGATCTAATCTCTGATGAATCTGGATCTCGATCTAGATGAGGGTCTGATCTGATCTGTGGCAGATCTCTAGATGGGATCTCCTTGGCCTCATGATTGAGGGCATGGTTTAATCTCTGCTCACCCTATACCCTTACTTCCATTCTACATAGCCTCTCCCTGATACACACCTTATCTGCATGGCCCATTGGTCATAACCCTTTACCCTTGCCCTATGCCCCACTACTATTTATGGTAATAAGCTGGACACATGTATTGGTCCGTGCATGGATAGTTTAGGTATATATAGTAGGTAGTTCTTTGGTTGTGGCTCCCCAGCCTTAACCACCTTTGTTAATCTCCTTTGTTAAACTCCTTTGTTATACTCCATCAATCCATTACTTTGAAACAATCATGATGGCTCCTTAGGCTTTGCTACCCTGAGCCCTTTACATCATATTACATTCTATTCCAACCGAATCTGACAAAAAAACTGATGCACCCTCTCAAGGCAGCACGTTTAGGATTAGGACTAGTAGTTCGAAGATCAACATTGTAACAACTTCCTATAAGTGATCCAATAGTCCCTATTGGCTTAGGAGCTGGCATAGGCTCTCCCTCTTATTCATCATGCCTAGTTTCTGGCCACTAGCACAAAAGTCAGATAGCAAGGATAGAAGCACTTACCAAGGTTAGAGTTAGAAAGATCAATGCATTAAGAAGTTGCATTTCACTTTGAATTTTCTGGAGTATGACCTTTCCTCAGGTTTGTGCCCCACCAAGGCACTAGAACCTGACCTTTATCTTCTAGCCATAAGGGTTTTGTTCATAAAGCAGATAATGGTAGAAGATCTACCAGTATATTTGTAATCAGTATAAAGTTTTACCAGTATATTCATACTTGATATACATTTTAACATCAACCCTTAAATGATCTTACCAAAAAGGATTGACTCTTCACTTGGGAAGGTAATCAACAAAAGACTTTTGTAATGCTAAAAAATATCATGAGCTTAGTACCTTTTCTTGTTTACCCTAACTCTTCTAAACCTGTTAGAGTTGAAACCAATGCATTGGATATTGCTACTGGTGCAGTTCTCTCTTATCTGGTGGATGGTCAATGGTAACTGGCAGTGTACCTCTCTCACTCTCTTACATCTGCAGAGAAGAATTATCTGATATATAATAAAGAGTTACTAGCTATTATTTGAGCACTCAAGAAATGGTGCCACCTCCTTATCAATTATCTCAATTTTGAAATCTGAATGGACCATCAAGCCTTGAAGCATTGGAGGAAACCTCAGAACCTCACTTCTTAGCAAGCACATTGGATTGAAACCCTCATGGAGTTTAGATTCTCTATTATCTATAAACCAGGGACTTTCAATGGACATGCAGATGCTCTATTCTGCTGAGTTGATCATGGTACCATTCTTGAAGAATCCAACAAGAATGTTGTCATATTTTCTCCCTCACACTTTCCCTCCTTCCCAGCCTGTTCATTCTAACTTCTTAATTCTTTTCTCTTGGATGTCATAGCTGCCACTACTTCTTTGCTGAAAGATGATTTCCCAGGGCTGTGTTATAATGCAGATGAAGTTTATTTGATGCATAGTGCAAGCAACACCATCTTTATTCCAGAAAAACTATACATGAAAGCCCTTAGATTATGTCACAACTCTCTTATTGCAGGACATGGGGGTCAAAGAAGAACAGTTCATTTATTAAAATGTTTTTTTATTGGCCACAAATGAAAAAAAAAACACTTATAATTATATTAGATCCTGCCAAGCATGCTTCCTTATGAAGGGTTTGCAAAAAGCACCAGCAGGAAAATTACTTCCATTACCAATTCCCTCCAAACCATGGACAGACATTTTCAGACTTTATTACAGGACTTCCTAAATCTAAAGGATATAATGCCATCCTAGTGGTAATTGATAGATTTTCTAAGAAAGTGGTTTTTATTTCTTGTTTTACAACCACTTCTTTATTCAATTTAGCATCCTTATTTAAAGATCATGTTTGATGTCATCATGAACTTCCTTCTTCTATTGTCTTAGATTGGGAACCACAATTTTCTTTGGCTTTTACTCAAGAGTTATGTTACTCTCTTAACATTCATCAAAAGTTTTCCCCTTCTTTTCATCCCCAGACAGATGGTCAAACTGAAAGAATAAATCACAAGTCAGAACAATACTTGCATACCTTTATTGCCAAGAAACAGGAATCCTGGGTAGACTGGATTAAACTGGCAGAATCCTCTCATAATAACACCTCTTCCACTGCCACACAATCCACTCCTTTCATGATTACAAAGAAGTTTACCCCACATATAGGTTTTAAAGGTAAAGTCTCACACTCCTTTGCAAAAGAAATGGAAAAGTCCCACAAGCAGATTTAGCAATCACTCACCAAGGCCAAAGAAAGAATGGTAAAACATGCTGAATCAAAAAGATTCCCTGCTCCTGATTATCAAGTGGGCCAAAAGGTGTGGTTATCCATAGAGCATCTGTTCCTACCCTATCCTTCTCAAAAACTATCACAGAAATGAATAGGTCCTTATACTATCATTGATATCCTTCTCAATGCAGTCAAGTTACAGCTACCAGTTAATATCCACATTCATCCTGTTGTTAATATCTCCAGAGTTAAATCATATGATGACTCCCTTCCTCAGCAACTAGTGATTCATCCTGATCTGATTGCCATAATGGAAAAAGGAGAAGAAGAATGGAAAGTTAATTATATTGTGGATTCCAGGGTAAAAAATCATAAACTGGAATATCTTATCCATTGGAAAGGATATGATGCTTCTGATTATACATGGGAACATTTAGACCACCTCACACATGTACCACAAGCAGTGGATTCTTTCCATCTCTGCAATCCCTCTGCTTCTCAAAAACTTCACAATATACTCTTGGACTTGTTTCAAAGGCATTTCCAGCCTTACTATAATTTAACAATTTCTGACCCTTTACCATTGTCTCATCTGGAATTCAAGACCTAAAGATGGGATAGTGTTATAATGCACTTTTTCCATACTTTACTTTTCACAAAGTCTAGATAGGTCTAGTGTTACAAGTGAACAGCTTGCTAGCAGAAGAGTCACATGACAAGCATGTAACCATGAGACTTATATGCCAAACAAGGAATAAATCCTAGGATATGGTTAAGTTGTTCTTTCAGAGTTTCCTTGGGGTTTGGGCAATGCTTATAGTTGAATCTAGTATCTCAGATGACAGACCAATCTTCTAATCTGTATCTTCAATAAATATTATCTTGATCCAGATGAGGGTCAGATGTAATTGTGGCAGATCTCTAGATGTAATCTCCTTGGCCTCATGACTGGGGGTATGGTTTAATCTCTGCTGACCCTGGATCCTGACCTTCCATTTCACATAGCCTCTTCCTGATATACCCCTTATCTGCATGGCCCATTTGGTCATACCCTTTACTCTTGCTCTATGCCCACTTTTCTTATTTAGTATTTGTGCTGGAGCCACTGGTGGTCTGTGTGCATCTGGGATTAGTATAAGTAGTTAAGTAGTTCCTGTGTTAAGACTGCCTTAACCACTTGTTTATCTTGTACATCATTTCCTAGATATAGCCTTTCAATATAGGCTATTCTTTGGTCCTAACTAGTGTGATGGCTCCTCAGGCCTTGCTACCCTGAGCCCACACTGATCTCTCTCTATTCAATCTGAAACTGACACTGAAACTGACATACCCTCTTAAGGTAGACCATTTATGGTTAGGATAAGTCATTTAGAAACCAACACCATAACATCTAGGCTATGAGATCACACCTCATGTTTCACATGTGTATTTCTAGGTCCCCACTCTGTTTCTGCTATTGGTTGGATTACTGTACACTAGTTTAGGGCCAGCCCATCTTATATGATCTGTGCACATACTTGTAGCATATATAAATAAGGTGTGCAAGCTGGAATGCCCCAGTCTTGTGCACTTGAGCCTTAGTTTGCTTTTTCAAGTCCAAGTCTCTTTCCATTTGCCTAGTTCTTGTGCCTCTAAGTTCAAAGGCACTACTTGTCTTCGTCAGTCTCAAGATAGTGCACACAGAGGTGCCCTTTAGAAGGAATCAACACTCAGTAGCATTTCACCAATATCATTATAATACTTGCTCAAGACTATAGTTACTAGTCAAGGGCCAATTTGTATTTTGTTATTTTATCATTTTGTATAAACTAAAGAAATCCATTTGATGAAGAAAAAGTACCTGTGGGAACATAAAGAGCAGTTAAACGAATTTATATTCAATGCAGTTTTAGGTTTTGAGAATAATAACTTTGGAAGGCAGTTGTTTCAAACCAGATTTGATAAGTTCAACCAACAAACCAAGAAAGACTTCATTGCTACCAAAGAAAGAGATCACAAGGTAGCAGCTTCAGATTGATTACACTCACTTTATCCATCAGCTTTGCTTAAAACCCCACTTTACACTTTGCAGACAGTAGCCAATCTGTCAAACTTTAACCCCTATGCAAGCAGTTTCCAAGAAAGAGGACAGTCCACAGAGCTTGGTTCAATCCTATCAGAGACCAGCCAATTTGAGCAGCAACCCCAGCCCCTGTATAATCCAGTCTCCTTATTATGTCCCACCTCCTTCTGGCAATCAACCTGTATCTCAAGTGGAATAACTATGAGTGGGGACTCTAAAGATATAATGCAAATGCTAATAGAAGAATTTATCAAGATGGGAGGGTTGGAGAAAATAGTGAACCCTGGTAAATGAAATAAAGAAAAGAAGAAATGGAGAAAATAGTTTGCATCACTGTCAGTATGAATGGTGGAGCAGAAGTGGAGAAATAATAGGGAGCAGACAGCAGTAGTATTATCCAGATTGGAAGGCAAGGCCAAGGACTTTGTGCAAATAACCCTTGAAAAGTATATTAATAGAGAATCTGAGTTTGCCCTGGCTAGGGATGGAACTTAGGAAGTTTTAGGACTGGCTGCCTGGTCAGACTTTCCAAGCATCACAATGAAGCTAAGTGGGTACTTTTACATTAATGAACTTACTCATGAAGCTCTAAAAAAGTTAGATGCACTTTGTTACACAAATTCCATGAATGAATATCTACAACAATTCAAGGTATTGAGAAAGAATGTGAATATTGGATTGGACCATGTAGTCAAACTTATGCAAGAGCAGATGCAATACAGAATGTACCAGCAAGCTTGCATTCAAGGAATTAAAGAGTATTATAATGCACATTATTTTTGGCAAGTTCTTCACATTACTTTAATGCTTCACATTATCACATTATGTGACTATTTCACCATTTCACCATTTCATCTCTTCACTTCTTTATCTTTTCACATTTCACATCTTTACATGTCACTAATCTAGACTGGTCTAGATTATAATGTTATTACCTTGTGTTTGGTCCCTGCTCCTTTATTGCTATTGGATAGTTTACTATACAGTACTTTAGGGCAGCCATGCCAAGCATGGTCTGTGTACCATATGTAGCCATATAAAAAAAGGTGCATTCAAGCCTGGATCTCCCTAGTCTTGTGCACATGAGCCTTAGCTTTTACAAGTCCACTTGACTCATATTTTGCTTTGCCTAGTTCTAGTATCTCTAGTTCAAAGGTACTCTTTAGGTCTTAGTCTTGAGATTAGCACACACAGAGGTGCCCTAGAATTATAGAATCAATGCCACAAGAGGCATTTTAAAGAGAACTATGTTCTTTTTATAGATCAAGTGCAGACTATAGAAAGAGCCTTTAAGAAAATGGCCATAGAATGGTCAGCACCATAATTTAACCCTTGTTTTCCTTCTTCTTGAGGCTTTTTACCTCCCATTTATAATCCATGCAACATATATTAGAGTTCACATTCCCCTTCCCCCATATTTTACAATAACCAGCATTCAACCTGGTCAAGGTACATTTATGGAAATTGACTGACAAGCAGCAGCTCAAGTATGCACATGTTACCAGTGTGAAAAACCAGGACATATGGTAAGGGACTGTCAAGGACAATTTAATTCCTTGGCACTAAGACCCTTTAATAACTTCAGCAGAGATTCACAAGGGTCTGGGCAACCTCAAATACAAAGGCAAGTACTGGTAACTTATGTGCAA
The DNA here is from genome assembly GCA_038089275.1 of Pulveroboletus cf. rosaemariae. NCBI lineage: Eukaryota > Fungi > Basidiomycota > Agaricomycetes > Boletales > Boletaceae > Pulveroboletus > Pulveroboletus cf. rosaemariae. Next base: position 6,224 of record JBBPKN010000650.1, read on the forward strand.
CTGGTTAAATTTTCAGAGTTTTCTCCATCAGATGAAAATGAATGGAGCATAGTGAAACTGGTCAGTATCAGACCAGTCTATAATATGGCATATGCACAGCAGTTTCAAGAAATACCAGCTGCTAGTTGGGGAAGTATGGAGAAGGCCAGAGCATACTTTAAGGATGTTTTTGAGAATGAAAGAAAACAAGAAGCAACTTAGCAGGGAAAAGTTTTGGGAAGTTAAATAGGCTGGAGTCTTGTCATATCCTGGACCTCTGACCCAAGTCTAACCCCATTCCAACCTGGCTTACAATTGGTCTTTATACCTAGTAAGCCACTCTAGCTCTCTGACTCCCCTCCAGGCAACTCCAGCCCTTTGTCACCATTCCAGTCTCTCCCAGCTACACATGTATGCTTCTTGCCCCTTAGCATTATACACTCCTCTGGGCTTCTACTCCCACTCCACCCCATTCTGTTTTTAGTCTATCTCTGCTCCAGTTAAGTACTACCCTAGTTCCCCTTTGTTATCTCCAGACCATCCCAGTATAACTCCATTACCACTCCTGATCTCAGTTACCATTACCATCATTGTTACTATTCCTGTTCCATTCCTGTTCCTTGCTTCCCCCTGTTTTATCCTGTCACCCTTCAGTTTCAGTCTGACATGATTGGATATTGTCTTCCCTGACATCTTCATTCATTTCTTAGATATTTAGACATCTGCTTCACTTCTGAGTTTGCATCTGTCTCACTTTGTTACACTTTTAAATAGTTCTGCCTCTTTGAGGTATAAATACTGTAGTTTTGTATCTTGTACCTGAGTAGGAATATCAACAAAAACACCCCCTTGTCTTTATTCTCACTCTGCTCAAGCCCTTGAGCTCACTCTGACCCTCTGGGTTACTCTGGAGTACCTTCAAGGCCAAGTGATATCCTTAAAGGAGTTGCAAGGTCCCATCCCCATGACTAGGCTTGACTTTCCTCATTCTGCCTGTTTCTCCTATTGAGCATAGAGATAGCCTTCTTATTCACCTCCAACATCTATGTAAATCAGGACATCAAAAAATGCAAGGGTGCACCACAGAAGGTAAAGCCAAGTCCCATTTGATCATTGAAACCCTTCCTAGATTCCTCCAGAGCCATCCAGAGCCCTTTGGAGTTATGATCTTTCTTCAGCATCAAGGGCTTCATTCAGAAAGGAACTGGTTAAAAGTATACCCATACTGGTATAGGTTTTAACAGTCTCCTTCTATTGGGATAAGTTTTAACAAGTCTAAACTTCCAGTATCTGCACTTTTGTTATCTTTTTCATTTTGTCCAGTATCTATGAAATAGAAGTGAGTTTCTTTTTCTATTACAGTGTCTTATTCAAGCATGGCTCCAGAAATAGGGTACTTAAATCCATTAAAATCTATTAATGGACATTTGTTTTCAGAAGAAGGTAATAAATGAAAAGATCTAGCAAAACCATTTAATAGGAAAGAAAGAGATAAACTAGGGGTAAGCATAAAAATTAATGGAGAAATACAAGGAGAAGAAGGTTTAAACATGAAGTCTTGAGGACTAACATTTGCTATTATTGATTTAGAAGCATCTGTTATATTTATTAATCAAAGGTTTGTATGAAAACATGGTTTGTACAAAAAAGATTTAATTAAACCACTAATGATATATAATGCTAATAAAACAGAAGGAAACATTGGAAAAATCACTTACTATGTTGTTATTTATATAGCTATCAAAGAAAGAAATGGCTCATGGTATCAAGAGCAAATCAATGCTTATGTATAGTGGCTTAAAAAGCTGTCCCAATGTTTGCATGTTTTGCACTAAATGCAATGGCTATCAATAACTACTAATTATTATGCTAGGCTATAAGTGTATAAAATGCAGTATTTGCTTTTGTGTTATATTCTATGTCAATAAGTCAACTCTGCTTTGTCTCCAGTGCAACTCTGGTTGCTTTCATACTTTAAGCTACATATTTCCTGGTTTCCATTACTTCTGCCCCTTCTTACCTAATGTTGATTACAACTTTACCTATGTTAACTCCATACCATTCTGATACAACTCCATAGTTCCTCCATTCTCATTTCCTATTCCTGTTTCTTTCTTCCTCACCTTTTTCTATCATTATTTAATTTCAGTTTGACATTATTCAATATTGTCTCCCCTGACATCTTCATTTGTATTCAGGATGCATTGGCACCTGCTTTGCTTATGAGACAACTCCTTTTGTATCTCCATTTCCTCCTTAGATAACCCACTTCTCCAAGGTATAAGTATGGTAGTTCTGTATCTTGTACCTTAGTTCAAATATTGACCATAATACAATGTTATAATCATTCTTGACCCTCTCTTGCTTCACAACTTGACATTATATCCTACACTAAGTCTCATGACTTGTGAAACACAACTTGAGATACATTGACCTAAAATACCTAATCCTTGGTGTGTGCTGACTGCTCCTAATCCTGAGTGATGCTTTTGAACTAGTAGCACCAAACTAGGCAATAGTGAAGAGAAAAGAATAAGAGCCAAAAGGGAACAAGAACAATAAAGGTTCAAGTGCACAAGACTGGGAAAAATCCAGGCTTGAGCTGACCTTCTTATATATTGCTACAGTATGCACACAGACCATGTAACTGATGCTGGCCCTAAAGTATGGTACAGTAATTCATCCAATAGCATAAAAGGAGCAGGGACCTAGAAATACATGAAGCAAACATGAGGAATGATATCATAGTCTAGATTGCTCTAGACTTGTGCCATGTGAAGATATGAAGTGTGAAAATGTGAAGTGGTGAAGTGGTGAAGATGTGAAAGGGTCATGTGATGTGACAATGTGAAGAGTTGCAATAGTAAGAAGATAAGTCCAAAAAGAGTAAAATTGAAAAAGTGCATTATAACAACTTGCCTCACAACTTAATGTTGTATCTCTTGGTAAAAAAGCCCTGTGGCTTGCCCTGAATCTCTGACTCTTCTCTGACCCCTTTATAAATCAGGGCACCCAGTACTAGCATAAGGGTATATCATATATGGTGAATCCAAGCCCCATTTACTTTGGAGTTATCCAAAGTACCCCCAGAATATGTTGCAGTTTATAACATTTTGGCTTTCTATTGGTTCAATGATCAAAGCATTTGGTTATGTTTTGGTAACATGGCAACCATATCAAAATGACAACTCATTGGAACAGTTTTTTGACTTTAAATAGAATATGGTATTTAGTACCTGGTATGACCTTTCTTGGCCTTGATAACTGCTTAAATCCTTCTAGGCATGCTTTCTATTCATTTTTGACACTCCTTTACAGAAATCCTTTCCCACTCCACCATGACCCTATTTCATATGATAAACTCCTGTAAATGCCCTCTTATAACCTAAAAGGCATCTTTTCAAATGACCTCAAGTGTGTTTAATAGGATTAATGTCTGGAGATTGAGCAGATCAATTCAAAAGCTTGATATTTTGCTCCTTAAACCAGATTTGAGTTCTTCTAGAGATATGCCTGGGATTATTATCTTGCTAAAAGATAATTTTATCTAAAGGAATTCCAGAATTCTCCATGCTCTGCAACAATCTGTTAAAACTTTATATTCTTCTTGCTATACCAGCATAACCCAGGCTTAAACTCCAGAGATTTCTGGAAGGTCTGGAGATCTCTGGTGAAGGGTCAAGATAGGTTGTGCTGGTTGGAAGGGACTTGGCTTTATCTTATGTGATGTGCCCTTGCACTTCATGGTATTTCAATTTATAAAGGGATTGGTCATGAAAAAAAAGGTGTTCTTGACACTTGACATGGGAAAACAAGGCAAAATGAGAAGAGTCAAGCCTAGTTATGAGAGTAGGGCCTTATAATTCCTTCAAGGATATCACTCAGTCCTGAAGGTCCTTCAGAGTACTCTGAAGAGTTAAGAGATGAGCTGGATAGCTTAACTAGAGTGAGGACAATAACAAGACAAGGGTATTTATGTCAATATTTGTACTAAGGTACAAGATACAGGACTACAGTACTTATACCTTAGGGAGGCAGAACTATCTAAGAGTATAATAAAGTGAGACAGGTACAAACTCAGAAGTAAAGCAGATGTCTAAGTATCTAAGAAACAAATGAAGATGTCAGGGAAGACAACATCCAATCATGTCAGGCTAAAACTGAATGTTGACACAAAGAAGCAAGGAAAAATGAGAAACAGGAATAGAAATAGGAACAGAAACAGTAACTATTGCTGAGAGCAGGACTAAGTACAGAGTTATAGTGGAGTGGTCCAGAGAATATGAAGTGAAACTAAGGTAGTACTTAACTGGGAACAGAAATAGAACTAGAAACAGAATAGGGTGGCACAGAAGCAAAGGGCCAGGGAAGTATATACTAATAGAAAGGCAGAAAGTGTTATGAATATAGCATTCGCTAGCACAAGAGTCACATGACAAGCATGTGACCATGAGACTTTATTGCCAAACAAGGACAAACTCTAGGATATGGTTGAGTTGTTCTTAAGAGTTTCCCCTTGGGTTTGGGCACAGCTTATGGTTGAATCTAGTATCTCAGATGACAGATATATCTCCTGATTTTATCTCCAATGAATCTGGATCTCAATCTAGATGAGGGTCAGATCTGATCTGTGGCAGATCTCTAGATGGGATCTTCTCAGCCTCATAATAGAGGGTATGGTTTAATCTCCACTTACTCTAGATCCTTGACTTTCATTTCACACTACCTCTCCATTCTACATATCTCATCCACATGGCCCATTGGTCATATTCTCAGTAAGCACACCCTATGCCCTGGAGGTGGTCTGTGCACATCTGGACTTAGTATAAATAGCAGAGGTTCCTTGGTTTCAGCTCCCCAGCCTTAACCACTTTGTTACCTTGTACATCATCTAGTGCCTTGACAATACAGGCATTCTCCCTCCTAACATTGTGATGGCTCCTCAGGCCTTGCTACCCTGAGTCCACTACATTACTCTTCACTCTATTCCAACTGAATCTGACAATGAAACCAATGTACCCTCTCAAGGCAGACTATTTAGGGTTAGAATGGATTATTCAGAGATTGATACCATAACAGAAAGTGTACAAGCATAGTTGCAATGGGATAAAGTGAGAGTAGAGGGCCAGAATTGCATGGAGGGGAGTCAGAGGGCTAGATTGGCCTACTAGGTGTAAGGACCAGTTATAAGCTGGGTTAGAATTGGATTAGAGATATGAGATATAACACAATCCTTTCTCCAAAATTGTCATATACTATTCAGCATTCATCCTTCCCTCAACCTTACTCAAAACTCCCACACCATTCCATCCAATACAGCCCCATACCATAAGTGATCCTCCTCCAAACTTAACTGTACCTTTGATCTTCTTAGAACTTTTTTTCTTTTTTTTCTTTTTTCACACATATTCTTGTCCATTTGATCCAATCCCATTGATTTTAGTCTCATCTGACCAAATCACCCTCTTTCAGTCCTCCACAGTCCAATGCTGGTACTTCAGAGCAAAGGCCAACCTGTTTTTTCTATGAATAGCAGAGAGAAATGATTTTTTCTTCTTTATCACAGCTTTTAGATAAGCTTCCTTAAGGGTATTCCTAACTGTTTGTGGGCAGACAGAAGTGCTGACAATAGAATTGATGAAATAAGTGGCCTGAACTACATTACTGGCCTTTCCAGTAAGAATTTGTTGAACAATAGCATGCTTGTTGATAGAAGGAAGTTTTGAAGAACAACCACCATGATGATTTTCCTTTTCTGGTTGGATTTCCTGAAGGACTCTAGCCACAGTAGACTTCCATAGACCAGTTTGAAATGCAATTTTCCTACAGGAAAGATCAAAAGAGGCAAGAGAGATAATATTATCTCTTTAAGCAGCAAAAAGATGTTTTATAATGGAGATAAGGGAATTTATTTGTAATGGTAGGGTTTATATAAGCTGCAGGCTAATTAATGACATAATAGTGACATAATATATTACTTACCTAAGATATATAATCATCTTACAGCACTTCAGGGTCCAATATATGTAATGGGAATTTAAAGTCAAAAAACTGTCCTAATGAGTTGTCATTTTGATATGGTTGCCATGTTACCAAAACATAACCAAATGCTTTGATCATTAAACCAATAGAAAGCCAAAAGCAAGTATTGCATTTCATACATTTATAGCCTAGTATAATAATTAGTAGTTATTAATAGCCATTGCATTTAGTGCAAAACATGCAAATATTGAGACAGTTTTTTAAGCCACTGTATATTAAACATTAGAACACTTTTGAAGTTACTGTAGATACTATACTTGATTTTACTAAGATAAAATAAAGTTCCCACAAGTAATTCCAGGGTACTTTATATCCTGCATTTAACTTAGATATTAAAATGCTTTTTAAAGTAACTGTACTTAATATAGTTCTTCTTTGCTTTTGTCATATCCTGGACCTCCAACCTAAATTCTGACCCCATTCTGACCTGGCTTACAATTGGTCTTCACACCTAGCAAGCCACTCCAGCCCTCTGACTCCCCTCCAGGTAACTCTGGCCCTCCATTACCATTCCAGTCTTCCCCAGCTATGCATATATGCTTTCTGCCCCTCAGCATTATATACTCCCCTGGGCTTCTGCTCCCACTCTGCCCCATTCCGCTTCCAGTCTATTTCTGCTCCAGTTAAGTACTACCCTAGTTCCCCTTTGTCATCTCTGGACTGTTCCAATATAACTCTGTTACCATTCCCAGTCAGTTACCATTACCATCATTGTTACTATTCCTGTTCTGTTTCTGTTCCTTGCTTTTCCCTGTTTTATTCTGTCACCCTTCAGTTTCAGTCTGACATGATTGAACATTGTCTCCCTGACATCTCCATTTGTTTCCTAGATATCTAGACATCTGCTTCACTTCTGAGTTTGCACCTGTCTTATTTTGTTACACTTCTAGATAGTTCTGCCTCTCTGAGGTATAAGTACTGTAGTTCTGTATCTTGTACCTCAGTATAAATATTGACAAAAACACCAGAAAACCCTCTTGTCATCATCCTTACTCTGCTCAAGCCCTTGGACTCACTTTGACCCTCCAGATTACTCTGGAGTACCTCTGAGGTTACACAATTTCCTTGAAGAAGTTGTAAAGCCTCACCCCCATGACTAGGCTTGACTCTCCTTGTCCTGCCTGTCCCTCCTGTTGAGCATAGAGATAGCCTTATTACCCACCCCAACATCTATGTAAATCAGGACAACAGAAAAGTGCAAGGGCACATCACATAAGGTGAAGCCAAGTCCCATTCAACCATTAAAACCCTTTCTAGATTCCCCCAGAGCTCTCTGGAGCCCCCTGGAGTTCTGACCTTCCTTTAGCATCAAGAGTTTCATTTAAAAAGAAACTGGTTAAAAAGTATACTCATCTTGGTATAGGTTTTAACAGTCTCCTTTTTAGTGGGATGGAAAGTTTTAACAGCTTTAAAAACAGCTTTAACTCTTTTAAATATACTTTTAATCAATGTTTGATACTTTTTCACTGATATCCTCTTCCACTCCATCTTAACTCTATTCCAAAGCTTCTTCATTCTTTTAAAGGGAGTTTTATACTTACCATACCTTCATTTAAGATATTATCAGAAATGTTCAATGAAGTTGGAATCTAAAGATTATGTAAATTATATTATGGTTCTAAAATCCTATTCTTCTAGCCACTCCCTAACTTTTCTGCAGGTGTGCTTGAGATTATTGTTCTGCTAAAAAATAACATCAAAAAAATTGAAATTATAATACTCCATGATTTGCAGGAGTTTTTTCTTTAAAATTTGAAAGTAGATATCTCTATTTATTCTACCATTAATTTTGATAATATATTAAATTCCCTGCCAAATCATATATTCCCACATTATTAAAGAATCTTCTTTATGCTTAACAATATCTTTTATTAATCTATTACTAAGGCTCTTTTTGGCTTTTTTCATATTTATATTGTCTTATCTGATTATATTATCTTTTTTCAGTCCTCTATGTGATGAATTTGGTCAATGTCAAGCTAAGCTGGCAAGAACAAAGGTAAAATGTGAGAAAACCAACTCAAATAGGACAGGCAAAAAAAATAAAGCTTAAAAGTGAATTTTACAGACTAAGAGAGCTAGCTTGGAGGAACACCAGATCAAAGAAGGCTAATATTACAAGTACTCAAGTCTAAGAACTTGAAATACTCTAATACTCTATTATATATATGGTATACAAGCCACAACAAGTAATTATAGTAAGATAAACAACAAGAATAGGAGTAACTAGAATAAAGAAAAAAATACTCAATAAAAGAAATCAAATCTAAAGTAGAGGCTTTTAGAATAGCCCATGGTAAAGCTGGCCAAAAAATAGGTGAAAAGTTTAGAACCATAATACTCTATACTTTATTTCTTGTATGCATAGGCAAAATACAAAGAAGCTTTGCAATATTTGACTGAAAAAAGATATTATTTTTGCTTGAAAATAGCCTTTATGCTATTTTTTTTTTCAAGTATTGATAAACTATATTGGAGTAAAGAAATTGGTTAATAATGTTGCATAGTGCTTTAATAACCTAAATAGTATTGTATGTTTAATAAGAGAAAGTAAAATAAATAGTATGGTAAATATTGGTATTATAGATTAGTACTATCTAGTCTAGAGGTTACTTTAATTTTTATTTTAGACTAATCTTCTCTTTTCATTAGTGCTTTCTTTACTTTTTTCCTTTTATTTTATCTTATATTTGAGATGTAACATCTTATGTACATTGCATGTCATGCAGGTAATATATAGTGATAGAGCCAATATCAAGTTTTTTTAGACTTAAGCTCTTGTGTTATTAGCCTTTTTTGGCTTCTGTAATTTGCTTTCTTGATCTTTTGAGTCTTTCAAGTCATTATTCTCTTGCCTAGCTCCTTTTTAGGGGTTAGTTTCATGTTTCTCTCTTGTCTTTGTCTCATTATTCTTGTTAGCAGTCAAAATTGTAACAATTGATGAGAAAAGATTTGAATAAATAACCATTAAAGGATTTTGCCAAGTTTCAATGCTCTTGAGAGCAAAGCCTGGATATAGTAGAGAGGCCAGCATGAAGATTAGTGGCAATGGAGCATGCAGAATAACCAGTATCAAGCTAAGCAAGAATATTGGTCTTTTAATCAGTAGAAAGAATTTGTATGGCAATTCAAGTATAAAATTAAAAAGCATGAGAATATTTTAAAGCTTAGACATATTGTTTACATGTGTATCTTTGTTTACATCATGAAACAATGCTAAATATGTCATATTCTTATTATAATTATAGTATTTAGATATAAAGTATATAAAATATTCTAATAAAGTTTTTGTTTTTGAATGGCCATATTTAAACAGCCACTGGTCCAAATCACATGAATTAAGGGCCAAATGGTAGCTAGGAGTAGGTACTATATTTGGTCTCATCAAAGCAAAATGAAATTCTCATGAATATTTGCAGGGTACTTCACACCCTATATTTAAATTAGATATTGGAATATCTCTTGAAGTTACTATATGATAAGGTTCAGGTTTTTTTCTTATGTGGGTCTGAACAGATCCAGCATGTCAATCAATGGCAGCAATATTCACACTAGTCATTGCTGCAATATTTTGAAGAGTATGTTGTCAATGAACCTCTTTCTTAGTTAGTGTCAGTATTGGTGATGTCGTCCATAGATACCTTCTGAACACAGCTCTCGGTACGTCCAACATGCCGTCGATTAGTAAAATATACGCAAACATTGAAAGATGGAATTTCGGTAAATTTGTGTCTACCGAGTAAGGAATCAACTGCAGAACCATAGCAAGGTGGCTGTACATCTTTCTAGGTCAACTCAGTCACGTGACTATATGTAAATCGCAGCAAACATTCGACGCGACGCGTAAACTGGCGCGTTTAATTACATTAATTATTTGGGTATTTAGTTGCTCTCCAGCGTTTTTGTGCCTTACCCGGGACCACGACGACGACGACAATACTTCTTCTCGAACGTCCTGGTCGTCGTCGCCGTGTTCAGTTCACCTTCATGTCTCTCCCTACACCCCCGACCACCACTCATCACCCTAGCAAGGAAAACCGCGTTCCTGGGTCTCGTGTCGCCTGGGCGCAACAAAATCAGTACTTTACTCTCTCCCATAGTCCTACATTCCCCGCTCTCCATCAGCCCCGATCATCCATGGAACAACCAACCAAGTCCATCCTTAAGAAGCGTGACCATGCCTTGTTCCAGCTGCCGGAAGACGGTCAGAGGGAGATCACTCCAGAGCCCGACGACCCTCTTGTCGATCTCACCTACCTCTCCAGGCCGGTCCAGCAGATAATTTCTCCTCACTCTACCCTCTGCGACCTCATCGAGGCTTATTCTATCTTGCATACGCGATTACGAGCGGCGGTCGTGAGTGCAACAGACGCGGACGCGTCCTGGCCACTCTTTCAGCCCCTCCGCAAGGATACACGCGCGTTCACTGATGCAGTCATTCGTGACCTTGGCAGAGCATTTGTTGAGCCTAAATCTGATACTCTATCAGAAGATGATATCCCCATGGGCTGCGACAGGCTGTGCGAGGGCGAGGAGCCTCTCTCTCTCTTGCCTTCTCCAAAGCGAAGTCCGAGGAAAAAGAAGCAAGGCATGTCGGCTTCCCAGATTAAATTTGCTCGAGATCTTTGCACAACGACCCATGCTGTTCTACGACTCCTCGGTGCTATCTTCACTTTGTCTCCTCTTCATCAAATTTTTGATGGTACGTCCCGGAGACATTCGTTTGTAACAGTTCATCTGAGTATTTGCAGATATTCAGTTACGCGACATGCTCACACACGTGCTGGCGATTCCAATGGCCGATGAGTTGCCTACTCCAAATGCACGAAAGACATACGCGCTATCAATCTGGCTGCTGCAGGTCCAACGACTCCCTGAAATTATTTTACTCCCTGCTCGTGATCGAATTGCATTTGCTCTACGGCGTGGTATAGAAGGTGAACTCGGAAAGGAAGGAAAGAAGGGGTCGGCATGTGATGGGCTCAAGGTACACTTTCGTGGTAAAGAACGAGCCGAATTTCGACTGACTTGTCGTGGCAGGCTGTCCATGACTTGTCTCTCCATCAACCAACTACTTTCGTTCCCGCTTTCACCGAGGTCTTACCATCTATACTAGCGAACCTGTTGGCACCAACACTAGGCTTGCGGACCCAAGCATGCCATGCACTTGGAGGGTTCGTGCTGGGCTGCGTTAGTCTCCCACCCTCAGTTGTTCACGTTCGCATATCAAACATTGTTTCTACGTTTTTGACCACTCCCGTTATTTCTTCTCCCCGTCGAAGTCCTGCAAAATTTGTATCGGACCCCGGCATCGTTCGAACCCTCCGAACGACTCTCAATACTGTTGATCCTCAACACGTCGCACAAGGCCCTGTGTGGGCTTTGGTTGTCCTCGCATCTCTAATTGTGCTGCTCGGTCCTTCACTGTGCACAAACACTAGACTTGCTCGTACCGTATCTGCCCTTCTTTCACTTGCCATGCGTAACAAGAAGAGCTCTGTTCGTGCTCTTGCCTCACTTCTATGGAGGTGTGTCGCTTGGGTATACCTTCGACCGTTTTTGGAGAACTGCCCCGAAGACGGAGAAAGTAGCGAAGGTATTGATGAAGAGCAGGATGCTCAACTGGCTCGGGAAGGTTTTTGGAAGTTGGTTAAGTCCGTGGTCGATATGGGGACGGGTGTCTCGACTGTGGCAGCACTTCTTGGAGACGACAGTAACGATGAAGACCGACTGAGGAAGGCTCTTCAGCTTGTCAAGATCATGCTCGATAAGGGTGGCCAAACCGCTCTCGATGCAATAGACATTACAAAGATTCTGGTTAACCCAGAACATAATGGGAAATCCTGGTCATCAAACGGCTTGCTACCGCATTCCCTGTTTTCCTCGAACCCCGGGTTGCTGACTGCAGAGTACAAGACACTTTCTACTGCTGTGAAACCGATATTCGACGAATGTCCGCAGTTGAACGATATTCGACCTTTGACTCGTGAACAATTATCCAAGGATTGGGTATTCGATGAATTGATAGAGATCTGGGGAGCCACCCTGGGTTGTTTGGAAATACCTGGTGACTGCTCCTTACCGGTAAGCCTGACTAATTTGTGCCATTCATCGCTCACGAATAATACTAGTCCGAGACGCTCGCAACTTGGAATGGTCTGTTAAGTGCCAATGTTGGCGTCCTCCTAGGTTGGTAACTAATTGTCGATTCCCTCTACTGTCTCACTGACCCTGGTGTTCAGATGCTGATGACCATGATGGTATCATTGAATTTGCCTCTAGAACCGTCAGCATTCTTGTGGACATTATCCGTGATTCACAACTGGACCTCGCTTGTTTAACTTCTTTGAAGATTGGATCATACTCACGGGCAGCCAAAAGCGTGCCAGTGCAGTCCAATGCTGTGATGAAGCTCAGCGCCGTCAAAGAACTCTGGGCATGCATGCGAACCATCTTTCCAAACAATCTGCTTCACGTGGGTGGCGCAAAGCTACTGAGTTGCCTTGTTGAGGATGCACCTGAATTTGTCTGGGAGACCCATACTGTCGATACTGCTAGAGTGTGGGCTAAGTTATGCGCAGAGACTCTGGCCGTCTGTGAACTCGAGCAGTTGGAAAAGTTCTGGGCCAAGGGACTGAAGTCTTATGCGACCACGACATATGAACCTGGAGTACGGAGTTTAGTATGGGGTTGCTTCGTGGAGACGTGGACTTCGGACCATGAGGCGTCGTTGGAGGGTGCTACTATTCTCCTTGGGGTGCCATTCAAGTAAGTTCTTTGGTTATGCTCCCTCTTGCATTATTCATTAGTAATCGATAGCAGCTGTAGTGCCTGGGAGTTCAGCAACGATGAATTCGGTATATGGGACGGGTTCCTTGGACACGCCATGAACAAGACAAATGATAACGGGATGGATGCGGCGATGGTATTGGACCATGTTGCCAGTGTGGTGGCACAGTCTCCTTGTCCAGCCCTCACTTCCTCGGTTCGCATCGCCGACCTCCTCTTATCACACTGTGAAATCGACGACATGAGGGAGCTTCCCACTAGTGTTTTTGAGCTCGTCAACGACACGCTGCTTTCTACATATCCCCCTGAACCACGCAACCTGAAACCATCCATGTGGCTCATCGCATCCCTCACCCGTACGATCGATGCATGCCCCGTGGACTTGCGTCTGAAGCTACTGGAGGCCATCCAAAGTGGTGTTAGTGCTTGGTTATCAGACGAATATCGCGTTTTTACGCGAGATGAATACACATTAGATGTGTTGCCTCTTTACCAAACTGCCTTGTTAGGTATTCAAGAGCTACCTCACACCACCAGGGTTCTTGAGGCACTCTTACCTCTCCTCCAATCTGTCTTCATCTGTCGGAACGACAAGCCTAGTGTCGCCAAAGAGGCATTTACTGAATTCTGGACTACGACGTTTGCAAACGTGGCAGAACCAGAAGGTGGTTGGCCTGAGGATCTTCAAATCTGTCTCCTGCCTCGGGAGGACCTCGCAGCGGCCGACGCTGAGCCCTCCAGCGACCTCGATGAAGTCGAAGATACCACTTTGTGTGGGCTATCGTCTACAGACAGTGAGAGGGAGGATCTGCCTTACACTCCACCTGTGTCTCCAACTGGGTCGGAATCCGACTCGCTGTGCAGTATACGAACTGTGCGAGTTTCGGAGAACAGGAGAACGTCGTCTCCCTATATTGGCCATCTTGGACCTGCACTCTTCACACCGCTCACGGGTCCTAAACTACCCTTGACTGGCCCCGCTGGAAGTCTCTCCCCAACTGGCGCGCTTCCCATTCCGGAACCTTCTACTCCTACTGGTTCACGATCATCCCGCATTAGTACCCCACCTCGCCCGCATAAGCCGACGAGCACTCCAGAATCTTTCCAAACCCTTTTGCTCAAGCCACCAGCCGGAATCCTCCCTGTTCACCCTATGACCCCGACAACGCCAGGCTCGGCATGCAAGGTTCGCCCGACTCCTTCCCCTAGCAAACTGCGTGATTTGGGAGACAAAGAAAATGCTACGCCTCTAGCCATGTTGCCTGCTCCCGAAGAGATGTACTCTACGCCAAGCAAGAGCAAACCTTCATCTATCCTTGGTAAACGTCATGTGATGGACGAGTCGCCCCGAGAAAGCGCGATCAAGAGGGGACGAATGACATTCATCCATTCCCCCATCGAGTTCCCTTCGGCAGGTGACAGTGATCTGGAAGATGAGCTCATGGTAGAGGCTTCTCTTCGTTTACCCACAAGAAATGCTCAGGTACACCATGAACAACTCCTGGTTTCGAACGAGACCTCAAACATAACCTCCCGCAAGCGTAAACGCCAACGAATTGTTATGGAAGCCGTAGTTGTTCCGTCACTGGCCAGCATTCAACATCGGGAACGTATCATGTGGAGGAGGACTAGTATGGAGTGCGTCGGTACTTCTGCAACATCTATGGCTCTCTGCCGCTCGTTATCGATGTCAAAGCTGCGTGATTCTTGTGGCGATAAAACAATGGCATCACAGAGGAAACGACTGAAGCGTTGTGACGACATTGACACAAGTCCGTGTTCCTCATTGGCCATACTAGAGGAAACAGTGATTGCGGGGAGTGGTAAGTGGGCTATCGATTGTCCAGGATCTGTACATTCCTCTAACCATCGTATGTAGATGATTCAATAATGCTCCCGACTCCCAAAAGCAAAAAACCTGAGTCGGAAATTTCAGACGACGACCCCCATATGGGTCAAGTGTCACCTCGTCACCTGGCTTCTCCCGCACTACGACGACATACGGATTTGGACTATGACGCCTATAGTGATTATACACCCTCATCTAGCCCTTCGAGAGACCTCGTTGCCCGTCGCCAGCAACGTTTCGGGCTTCTAGCGCAAGCAATCTCTAGATAGCTTTCATCTCTAGGTCGTTCTACCGCCTACGGCAGTATTGTTATCATTTGTGTTATTTTTTCTGCATAGCTATGCCCACAACCAGCCCTTACCAATTTAAATGAACAGTAAATAGGGGTATACAGACCCAGTTTGGGGACTAGTTTTTGTGGGAGCACGATGAATACATGGCAGGAGACGACAACGAATATCTACGACAGAGAGAGCCTATAAATACCTAGGAATGGAATGCTACACTATGTATGATGACGAGTGATGATGCAGGTCATCTCGACTGTATAATAGCCCTACAATACCTAAAGCTCTCAGATCTCACTCTAAACCTGTTACTCCTTTGTTGGTCACTCCCTTAAACAAGTCTTTCCATATTAAGAACTTGACTACACACAAAACAAGTAAGAAATCAGCTGAGAAACATACAACAGTGGCACATGAAAAAATCAAAGAGCTGTATGCTCATCAGTAAAATATACAGTTCTTTTCTGCTACTTTGATTCTATTAGACACATACTGTATAAAAAGTGTGGGTTTGCTTTTTAGAGTAGATCCTTCTGCTTTCAGCATGCTTTTTCACACCTTTTTCCTGTCTTCAGTTGATCTTTTGCATGTACAAATAAATAAAATTACATGAAAAGCAGGTGTCTTAGTAGTAAAAAAGCATCAACAATGAAAAAGTATGGACAATAGTTCACTGAATTGACATGAGTAAAATAAGCAGGATCTGTGAATGCAATAGCATGACAGTAGAAATGTAGCATTTGAAGTGAATGGCAGAAATCCAAGTCAACAAAACAGCCTAAGGGAAGAAAATATCAATATAATGGCAAAAAGAAAAACAACAAAGGAAAATGGGTATTATAACAAGACAAGGAGTGAAATGAATGGTGGATGGAGTAAACAGGGTGTTATATCCTGTACCTCCAATTCAATTCCAACCCAGCTTATAACTGGTCCTTGCATTCAGTAAGCCAATCTAGCTCTCTGACTCCTCTTCATGCAACTCCAGCTCTCCATCACCATTTCATTCCATCTCAGCTATGCTCATACACTTTCTGCCTTGCCAGCAGTACAAACTTCTCTGGCTCTTCACTTCTGTTCCACTCTAATCCCAACCTTAGTTCTGTCTCTGTTTTTAGTATATACTACCTTAGTTTTCACTTTATCTTCTTCAGGACACTCCACTATCACTCCATGCCTTGTCCTGCTTATAGTTACTGTTACTGATTTTTATTCTTGTTCCTGTTTTTTTTTTCACTTCTTTCTATTACCTTTCAGTTTTAGTCTGACATGATTGGACATTATCTCCCCTGACATTTCCATTTGTTTCTTAGATACTTAGACATCTGCTTTACTTCTAAGTTGCACCTGTCTTACTTCACTACACTTCTAGATAGTTCTGCATCTTGTACCTTAGTACAAATATTAACATAAACATCCTCATCTTGTTGTTATTCTCACTCTAGTTGAGCTACCTAGCTCACTCTTTGACTTTCTGGGGCTGAATAATATTCTTGAAGAAATTATAAGGCCCTACTCTCATAACCAGGCTTGACTCTTCTCATCTTGCCTTGTTTCCCTATATTAAGTGTCAAGAACACCCTCCCCTCCATAACTAATTCCTCCATAAATTGAAACACCATGAAGTGCAAGGGCACACCACATAAGGTAAAGCCAAGTCCCTTTTAACCAACACAACCCATCCTGACCCTTCACCAGAGATCTCTGGACCTTCTGGAAACCTCTGAAGTTTAAGCCTGGATTATATTGGTATAGCAAGAAGGGTATAAGTTTTAACAGTATATTTGTACTTATACTTGCACTCTTATACCACTATGTCACATAAGGATTGGCTTAGGCTGTATCTTGACCCCCAACTCTGACTTACCTGCATAGGCTGCATATATAAGGGTAATTCCTTAGAACCTGCAGAACTTCTGAGCATTCCTGGAATCTAGACCAATCTCTCACACTAACCATTAGATTATGACCACCCATGACCCTATTACAACTCTACACTCTTCTGGGCACTCCAACCTCCAAGTTGGCCTATCCTTCTTATGGCATAGGCCCCTTACTGCTTTTAACCTTCTAAGCCTTTCTGAACCACTCTGACTTTCTATGACATCAGTTACTGGCCCCAGATGCTTGAGATACATGCATCTAGATTCAACTTTCTGACTTTTGACCCTGGCATTTCCCTGTTCACTACTCTGGGCTCTTCAGAGCAGCTATGACTCTCTCCTATCATGCAGTGTCACCAGTCCTCATGGACCCTTAAATGAAGTTTAGGTTATAATTGCCTATCTGTCACATTCCATGCCAATAGATCAACTCTGCTATGTCTCTGGTGCAACTCCAGTTGCTTTCACACTTTAAGCTACATATTTCCTGGTTCCCTTTACCTTTGTCTTTTCCTATCTAATGCTAATTACAACTTTACCTATGCTAACTCTGTACTATTCTGATACAACTTCATGGTTCCTCTGATCTCACTTCCTGTTCCTGTTTCTTTCTGCCTTGCCTCTCCCTGTTATCATTTAGTTTTCAGTTTGACATTATTTGATGTTGTCTCCTCTGACATCTTTATTTGTATCCAGGATGCATTGGCACCTGCTTCACTTATGAGACAACTTCTTTCATATTTCTGTTCTCTCCTTAGATAATCTGCCTCTCTGAGGTATAAGTATGGTAGCTCTGTATCTTGTACTTCAGTTTGAATATCAACCATAACATGATGTTATGATCCCCTTTGACCTCCTCCTGCTTCATGACTTGACATCATACCCTACACTAAGTCTCATAACTTACTTTACAACTTGATGTTGTACCTCTTATTGGAAATGTCCTATGGCCTATCCTGAACCTCCAATAGTTTCTGACCCCTCCATAAATTGGGGCACCTGGTACTAGCATAAGGGCACACCACATAAGGTAAAGCCAAGCTCCATCCACTCCAGAGTTATCTGGAGTATCCCTGGAGTACATTGCAACTTTATAACAGTATATTCAAACTCCTGCTTGTGCTGGTACTGCTATCATGTCTATTTGTGTAACTAGAGCTCACTCTTGTGCTGTCCTTGATCAGTTCAAGAGTTTCTCTGCCTGCTGTGCCCCAGGCTTGGCCTTACAGGCTCCTGCTTCCTTCCACTCTTTCATACCTATTGCTTCAGTTGATAAAGCTCCTGATGGTTCCAAGGTTCCATAACCTCCCCACATCCCTGACAACCATGGTGCCCATCCAGGAGTACCAGATGACCCTGGAGATGACCCCTCTAATGGGTATTCTGATATTCCAGAGGATAACTCTGAACCTTTTCCAGATCCAGAACCTATTCCCATTTACCATGATACTATCACTAATCTTACTAGCACCATTTGCAGATTAGCTTGCTTTTCCTGTTGTACTCCTGAAACATTGCAGAATACCAAAGTATGTAAACTGGACCAGTTCAATGGAACTGATCCCCAGAAGCTCCATGTTTTTTTGGTGCAATGTGAGTTAAACTTCCAGGATCATCCCAAAGCCTTTGCCAATAACTGAGCCAAGGTTACTTATGCTCAGTTCTACCTTAAGGGCATGGCATTGGAATGGTTTGAGCCTGACCTCCTTTTTACTGAAGATCCTTATCTCTATTCCTTGTGAATGGACAATTATAAGAAGTTTGTTCAGGAACTCCAGACCAACTTCAGACCCCATGACCCAGTTGGAGATGCAGAGCACCAGCTAGACCAGTTGACTATAAAGGATGGTCAACAAATTAACAAATATGTAGTTGAGTTTAACAGAATTGCATCTCAAGTCTGGGATTACAGAGAAGGTGCTCTCTGCCACTACTTCTATAATGGTCTCCCAGACTGCATCAAAGATGACCTTTCCCACATTGGCAAGCCCCTGACCCTCATTGAGCTGCACCAGCTTGCTTAGACCATTGACACTCATTACTGGAAGCATAAATCCAAAATCAGCTGACAAGGGAAGTCATTTCACCTGTTCAAATTATCTGACAAATCCTCTGCACCCTTCACTTTGACCTCTGGCCCTAAGGAATTGAAGAACAAATCAGCTAGTTCTTCTGGCTTCTTTAAGTTGTCTGTTCTCCAGAAGCAGGACTTATCATCCAAGCTTGGTAAGAATAGTAAGCTCACTGCCAAAGAATGCAAGTGTTAACTTGAGAATTACCTCTGTTTGTTCTGCAGTATCACTAGATATATAGCAAAGGACTGCCCCAAGTCTTTCTTCAAGGTGACCAAAGCTCACACTGCCAAGACCTCTGCTCTGGAATCCAAACTGGAGGCCTCTGTTTCAGAGGTGAAAAAATAGTCTGCAGCCTCCATGACTCCACATGGGCTGGAGGTTGTGTTAATTCTTTTCATGCTTTACTGGAGGTTAGACTTAATGCATCCATTTTTTTAGATAATGCTTCACTTATGCCTCTTGTCACCCTTGTTTCACATGAAATTCCTCCATTTTCTGCCCTAATTGACTCTGGTTCTTCAGATTGCTTTGTAGACATTAAATTAGTCAGTACCTACAACCTTCCAACTTATTTCATTCCTTCATTGCAGCTCTGACTTTTTGATGGCTCTTCCAATTCTATGATTATGAATGCCATTGATCTTTCTGTTTGTTTTGAAACTGGTAATATCACTCTGATGACATTTTATGTCACTCCATTGGATGGATCTAGTTCTCTTGTTCTAGGACACAACTGGCTTGCCCACCACAATCCATTGATTAACTGGATATCAAGTCATATCTCATTCTGATTATCTAAACCAAACATGTCAACACCTCTGAGCTTACCTCCACAGCTTCCAGTTTTTCTGATCCAAGCTGACTCTGAACCCAATTCACCATGTTTCCCTGACCCCAGACCTCTGTCAATTGAGCTACTTAGCTCATCAGTATTTGCATGTGCCTGTAGCCTTGATGGCTCAGTTCCACTCTGTCTGCAACTCTGACCCCTGGAGAGTCATCTCCATTCTACTTTCATTGCCTCTCCTCTAGCCAACCTTTCTGGTGTTTCTCAGGAATACCATGACTTCACTGATGTGTTTAGCAAAAGCAAGGCATCTACTTTTGCCCCCCACCACAAGTTTGACCTGAAGATTGATCTGGAAGAAGGTACCTCTCCACCTATTGGCACTACCTATTCTCTGTTACCCTCTGAGCTTGAAGCACTCAGGACTTTCCTAGATAAACATCTCATTACTGGCTTCATCTAACTCTCTACATCTGCTTACACTGCTCCTATCCTCTTTATCTGGAAAAAGGATGGATCTCTCTGATTGTATGTAGATTTCTGAGAACTCAACAAGATTACAAAGAAAAAATGCTACTCTCTTCTGTGCATCTCTGATCTCCTTAATGCTTCAAGCTGTGCAACTATCTATACTAAGCTTGATCTTAGGCATGCTTATTATTTAGTTTGCATTGCTGAGGGCAATGAGTGGAAAACCTCCTTCCATATATGCTATGGCTCATATGAGTGACTTGTCATGCCATTTAGGCTTACCAATGTCCCTGTGGCTTTCCAGCAGTTTGTCAATTCTATCTTTGCTGATTTTCTTGATGTTTCTGTAATTGTTTATTTGGATGATATTCTAATTTTCTCTGCTGACTGGACATCTCATACTGAGCATGTCTGTGAAGTCCTCCACTGCCTCTGGAAACATGGTTTCTTTGCCAAACCTGAGAAATGTGAATTCCATACTGATTTCACTGAGTATCTTGGGTACCAGCTCTCCTCTTCAGGGCTCACTATGTCCCCTGAAAAGGTTCAATCCATCCTGGATTGGCTCAAGCCTTGCAAAGTTTGAGATATTTAGTCTTTCCTTGATTTCACTAATTTCTACTGCCACTTCATCCAGGGCTACTCCAATATTGTTGTTTCCCTGACTCACCTCAATTGCAAGTCTGCTTGTTGGGATTTTGATGCTTCTTGTTGCACTGCTTTCCAGCACCTCAAGAATGCCTTTACTTCTGCTTCTATTCTGACCCATTGAATTCCTAATGCTCCCTTCATTGTTGAGACTGATGCTTCAGACTATGTGATTACCAGAATCCTCTCACTCCAGTGTCTGGATGATGAGATCTGCCCTGTTGCTTTCTATTTATGTACTCTTACCACATCAGAACTTAACTGTGACATTCATGATAAGAAGCTTCTTGATATTTTCACTGTGTTCAAGACCTGGCATTATTACCTCAAATATTCCAGTTCTCCAGTGGATGTTGTTACCAATCACAAGAATCTGGAATACTTCACTATGTCTAAACTTCTGACCTACTGGCAAGCCCAGTGGTTGGAGTTTCTCTCTCAGTTTAATCTGATCATCTGTTTTTGCCCTGGTTATTTAGGTGCTAAACCTGATGCTTTGACTAGATAATGGGACATCTATCTCAGAGAGGGAAATAGCAACTATGCCCTTGTCAATCTGCATAACTTCTGGCCCATGTTCACACAGAAGCAACTTGCTATGTCTCTCTGGGCTTCCTCCCTAGTGTCTCCAGTCTTTTGGTCTGCATCCTTCTTCAACCTCAAAATCCTCCATTATGGCATCCTCTCAGCACTCCCTTCTAATCCCACTACCTTTACCCACTTGTCCAGTACCCTCTTGCCTGACTTTTATTTGTTTAGAGACCCAGAAAGCTTTTTGTATCTGGACAACCACATTTATGTCCCTGATATCTTTGACCTCTGCCTCTGGATTCTCTGCTACAAGCACAATCACCCCTTATCTGAACACTTTGGTCAGAATTGGACACTGGAGCTCATCCACTGAGAATATACCTGACCTGGCATTTGAGTATTCATCAAAAAGTACATTTCTTCATGTATAGCTTGTGCCTGTGCCAAGGTATCCTGTTACAAACCCTACAGTTTCCTCAAGCAGCTCCCCATTCTAGAAAAGCTATGGAATTCCATTTCTATGGATTTCATTGAACAACTCCTGGCTTTCTCCAGTTACTTTGCCATCCTTGTTATTGTAGATTATCTATTGAAGCAGTATGTCTTTATCCCTACAGATAATAAGGTAACCTCCCCAGAGCTTGCTAAACTCTTCTTACTCCATGTTTTCTCCAAACACAGAGTTTTCTTCCATATTACCTCCAATCAAGATTTTGGGTTTGTTTTCCATTTCTTCAATTCCCTGGGTCAAGCCCTCAACATTCACCTTCACTTTACCTCCAGGTATCATTTGAAAGGTAATGGTTAAACCAAGCAAATGAACCAAACCCTGGAGCAGTATCTATGTGTTTATTGCAACTATTAGCAGAACAACTGGTCTAAACTCCTGCCCCTTGTGGGGTTTGCTTATAACAATGCCTCTAATGCTATCACAGGTGTTTTCCCTTTCTTCACTAACAAGGGCTACCTGTTATGAATGTAACATTCAGATGCACAAGAGTCACATGACAAGCATGTGACTGTGAGACTTTATTGCCAAACAAGGATAAACCCTAGGATATGGTTAAGTTGTTATTCAGAGTTTCCCCTTGGGTTTGGACACAGCTTATGGTTGAATCTAGTATCTTAGATGACAGATGCATCTCTAATCTAATCTCCAATGAATCTGGATCTTGATCTAGATGAGGGTCAGATCTGATCATGGCAGATCTTTAGATGGGATCTCCTGAGCCTTATGGTAGAGGGTATGGTTTAATCTCTGCTTACTCTGAATTCTTACCTTCCATTCTATACTGCCTCTTCATTCTATATCCTTTATCCTCATGGTCCATTGGTCATAACCCTTTACCCTCACCCTATGCCCTATTTCTATTTATGGTAATGTGCTGGAGAAACTAGGTGGTCTGTGTGCACTTAGCTATAGTATAAATAGTAGGTAGTTCCTTGGTTAAGGCTCTCCAGCCTTAATTACCTGTTATCCTCATACTGAAACAGTACCCCCTCCAATATAGTCTCTTTTCTCCTAACTAGTGAGAATGGCTCCTCAGGCCTTGCTACCCTGAGTCCATACATCATTCCACATTCTATTCAATCTGAATCTGACAACAAAACTAACATACCTCATTAAGGCAGACCATTTAGGGTTGGGATAGGTTGTTCAGAGATCAACACTGTAATACTACCATTCAAACATCTCCATTTACCCAGAATGCAATCACATCTCTACCCAAGCTCAAGAATATACCATTGACCTTGACTTTCTCCACATCTTTCTTCATGAAGAAATAGCTACCATCCAAGTCAGATACCAAGAACCTACAGATGCCCAACAATCTCTGGCAGTGGACTTTAAAGTAGGTGACCAGGTATTCATCAAGGCTAAGTACTTCAGGACTACATGGCTGTTCAAGAAACTTGCCAAAAAGAACTTAGGTCCTTATCCCATTATTGCTCAGGTAGGCTTGCTGTCCTTCATATTCTACCTTCTGGAGAACATGAAGTCCATTCATCTGGTCTTCCATGTCTCTTAACTTGAACTCTCTGTCTCCAATGTGATTTGTGATCACATACAACCACCCCCACCATCAGTTGAGATCAACAGTAAACCAGAGTTTGAGATTTCTGAAATCCTAGACTCAAAGATAGATCATAGGCAAAGGAACTGCAAATTACTATATTTGGTTAAGTGGTTAGGTTATGAGGGTACTAATGAGGAGACCTCATGGCTTCTTGCCACTGAATTAGGTCATGCTTCAGAGATTGTTGTGGAGTTTCATCTCTGTTATTTAGATAATCCTGGGCCATTATGATGGGCCAATTGAATAGTGGATCTAGCAATCTAAGTTATACAATTCCCTATCTACTCAAAGATTGCTGATTGACCTTTTTCTTGGCTCCATCATCTACTACAGAGATTCTGCCAACCTCTGCACAAAGTTCTGACAGCTTCACTGCCATCTGATCAATCTTCCCATTCTTGCTCCCTGAATTTCCAGCTTCTCTGGTTTTCACCACCCATATCTTTTCCAATGCATCAACCAGCCATTCTAGCAACCAGTTCTTGTGCTTTGCCTTCCACCATACCTTTCCACCCATCTCCCTTATTGATGCCTCCATCAGGCAACAGCCCTCAGCCATCTGCTGAAGATCCTCCTCTGTTTCCTCTGAGTTTGCCCTGCTACTGGGCACCTCCTCCTCTCCTATCTTCCATCTCCACTTCCTCTCTGGCTTCTTCTGGCCAGGGTGGTCACACCTTACCTTTGCCTCTATATAGGCAAGACATGACATTGACTTGCCCAGGTCCACCTCACACTCCAGCCCCCAGTCATTGCACCTTTAGCACCTCAATTTCTCTTCTGCTTTCCTCTTGCCATTGCTGCTACTTGACCCCACCTGGGCTTGGTGAAGCTCCTCCACCTAAACTAGATTTGAGTGCTAGATCCTGACCACATTTCCAGTACTCATCCATTTCCAGACCACCTTTACTATCTTCTACACCTCCTCTGCTTTCTTCCAAGTCTTCTCCTCTCTCCTTACTTTCCCCTGCTGCTTCTGCTTGGCATACTTCACATCACCAAGCTCTTCTTCATCTTTGATGCACTTCTCAAGGTGCTCATCAGACCAGGTGTGAATGTTGGTGAATGAAAACATAATGAGAGGAACTTGTGTGGAAGTTTCTGGGGTGGTATTTGCTTTTATGGGTTTCTGGCCAGCTAAACTCTGATGCCCACTCTGCTTACTTACTAATCAAGAGCATGTGCTTAACAGCCTTCAGGGGTTCAGGCCTTAAGAGGGGAATACTATCACATTCTGTGCCAATGGGTCAATTCCACTATGTCTCCAGTGCAACTCTGGTTGCTTTCACACTTTAAGCTATATATTTCCTGGTTCTCTTTACCTTTATCTTTTTCTACCTAATGTTGATTACAACTTTACCTATGCTAACTTCATATCATTCCAATACAACTCTGTAGTTCCTCTGATCTTACTTCCTATTCCTGTTTCTTTCTGCCTTGCCTTTTCCTGTCATCATTTAGTTTTCAGTTTGACATTATTTGATATTGTCTCCTTTAACATCTCCATTCATATCCAGAATGCATTGGCACCTGCTTTGCTTATGAGACAACTCCTTTCATATTTTTATTTCCTCCTTAGATAATCTGTCTCTTGTACTTTAGTTTGAATATCAACCATAATATGATGTTATGATTCCCTTTGACCCCCTCCTACTTCATGACTTGGTGTTGTATCTCTTATTGGAAAAGCCCTACAGCCTATCCTGGACCTCCAATAGTTTCTGACCCCTTCATAAATCAGGGCACCCAGTACTAGCATAAGGGTGCACCATATAAGCATAAGGTAAAGCCAAGCCCCATCTACTCTGGAGTTATCTGGAGTATTCCCAGAGTATGTCACAACTTTATAACACTATCCATGAGTGCCACTTTCTCCTGTTTTCCCCATTTCTTTCCAGCAGCTGACTCCAGTTCTCTGACACTTTGTTGTCATTTGGTAATCCTTGATGGAAAACCACTTCAAGTCGCTCTGGACTATTCCTGACCACCTTCTTAGACCTAGACCACATCACTGCAGTCTAAGCATTTCCCTAGCCATTTCACAGCCCCTCTCAACAAGTTACCCAAGGATTATCAATAGGCTGTCACCATCTGCTCATGTCTAATCTCTACTTTTCAGTAACCCATTTTCAGCAGTTGGCCCTAGCTCTTTAAGACCCTGTTTCTCAAGTATGACAAGCTGTCACATCCCATGCCAACAGGTCAACTCTGCTATGCCTCTGATGCAACTCCAGTTGCTCCTATGCCTTAAGCTGTGTGTTTTCTAGTTTTCTTTACCTCTGTCTTCTCCTATCTAATGATTGATTACAACTTTACCTATACTAACTCTGTACCATTCCAATACAACTCTGTTGTTCCTCTGACCTTACTTTCTATTCCTGTTCCTTTGTACCACACTTTTTCCTGTTGTCACTTAGTTTCAGTTTGACATTATTTGATGTTGTCTTCTCTGACATCTCCATTTGTATCCAGAATGCATTGGCACCTGCTTCACTTATGAGACAACTCCTTTCATATCTCTGTTCCCTCCTTAGATAATCTGTCTCCCTGAGGTATAAGTACTGGAGTTCTGTATCTTGTACTTTAGTTTGAATATCAACCATAATATGATGTTACGATTC